>LPNX011159740.1:17590-62143 GCA_001517045.1 Pseudotsuga menziesii | reverse complement strand
CCATAAACTTACATGTTATTTTCTTATAGACAGAACAATGAAAGAAAAGTTAATTTTTAGTACTGTTATTTGTCTCTACTGTAAAGTTCAGATAGTAAAGGATCAATTAGAATTTTATACTGCTTACTATAGTTCATTCTACGTAACAGGATAGTTTCTTTATTAAAATAAGTTTAAGTAAGAACTAGTATTATAAATTACTGTTAACAATTCAAGACTGTAGATAATGTGTATTATAATGTTTATTCCTTTCTGATCGATTTGTTTCTTTTGTTTCAAACTAAGTTGTACAGGTTACAGAGTTTATGCTCTTTTTTTTGAATAGAAGTATGTTAATAATTCATTCTTGTAGAATAATTATAAGTAAAAAATTCATAAGTAAACATTTTCAACTAAGGAAATAAACTATTTACAGCAGAGTTTTGAAAGAATAGTAAAAACTACAAAGAAGTAAATATTGAATAGTATTCCAATAATAATAAAAACAATGAAAGTTAAATACGAGGACCTATTATAAATCAGGTATTTAACCTGATAGAAAATCTGTAAAACAATTTCATTTATTTAACTAACTCAGAGGCTTATAAAATCAAAGGTAAATAATAGAACTGCTCATATAATGAGCTTAGCCATTAGGGTAACGATTTTACCCATAGATACAAAAGAATATTATTATTTTATATTATATTAAAACTGAAAACAATATTGTTTACAAACTGTAAATAAAAAGGGGTTAAAACCCTAGATAGTTATTTATTACAAATAAATAATAATTATAAAAATAACACAAGGGTTCACAGTGGTTGCATTGTAAAACAACACTTTAAGGCTGTTCTAAGCCTGAAGAATTATTTCTTCTTAAAAACAGACCTTAAATAAGAAATGATGCATTAATACGTACAAAAGTAAATCTGTACAAGAAGAAAAGACTTGAGTACAGGACGCTCGACCATCAAGCTTAAATGTTTAAACCTCAACAGTAATTTAACGAGACAAGTGTCTCCTCAATGAAAATTATTAAATAAACCGAAAAACCTGTAATATTCTTCTTACAGTCGGGTTATTAAATAAAACACAGTAAGGATACTTTGTTTTAATCCTTCCAATACTGCGTTAAGGAAATACAAGAAATAGAAACAGATTCCAAAATATTATAAAACTGAGGGTATAAACCCTAACCTCTTCCACACAATCATAAGAGTAACTGTTCTCTGCTTAATTTAAGAACCCAAACTGTAATAAAAATATACATGAAGGTGTGCACCCTGTAAAGATGTTTTAAAACAGTAAACACCAGGCTTAAAGCCTGCTAAGTTTATAAAACCCAACAACAACTACAAGTAGGATCTTACACTCACGGCCGTAGCCGAAGGACTCTCTATAAAGAGATAGGGTTTAATCCTTAATTTCAAACATAAAAACAAACAACCCAAAAATCCTTGGAGGTCAACAAAAGGGCTGCAACAACCAACTCTGTACATTCGCTTAAGGGTTTCACATAACGTGATAAGCCGTGGAAGGACCAAGGCTTACCGTGGTCTTGGAGCCGTAATATTTACTCTGGTGGAAACGAAGAAGAGAACCAGGTTCACCTGCAAGGGAAAACGTTTGCACAGAGTTTTAGTAACAGCTTTTAAATATAAAAGAATTATATTAATTGGTACAAATTAATGTACCTTAAAGAAAAGCAAGGTATAGCTTTCTTGCCTGTTAACAACCCTCGCAGCGAAGCTACGACCTTTTCCAGCGAATCGACAGAGGGGGTAAGAACCCTGTAGAGTGAAATGATCTATCTTACAGCCATTGGTTAGAACCAGCCACGCCACGCTGAAGGATTAATAATGCTGGAGCGTACAGACAATGGTGGGACTGTCACCAACCGAATCTAGTTAAACAATGGCGATGAGCAGAAGCAAACAACACGGTTGTAAACACCTCTTTTCAACCTCACAATGCAAGTGGAAAAGCTCACGAGGAGCTGAGGCAACAAATGGTGCAAACACAGTCTATACTCCAGAGGTTTGGTCTGAAGAGCTTGCAGAGCGGCCGATGGCCCGAGGACAAAAGAAAATATCAAGCTAGGGTTCAATCAACACATATATAACAATGGAGTGTGGCTAATAAACGACCACGTATCACTTTAATAATTGGTATGATTTGAGCTACCATTCCAAATCCCACGACCTTTGAATTTTGTTTATAACAAATCATCGCTGGAATGTTCCTTAGATATTTTCGAACATTGGTATAACCTGCGTTATGTCTGCCAATCACGCATCATTAGTATAGTGATTATGCATTGTTTGTTTCATGATGCTTGTACATAGTCCAAAATATATATTGCATGCTACCTATAGATCATTCGTAGCACAACGTATATATCATATGTTGTATAATATATATTGTTTATTATATTTCATGCTATTACTATTTATACATAACCTTGCTATACGAGCATAGAAACTCAAATAGAATAACAAGGAACTATAGTATAATAGATTATGAAATAGTTTAGTTGTGATAGTTCACAACTACGATGCTATCTAGTTAGTTTTTCAAAAGATAGTATAGACATGTCTACTCTATATAGAATTCATGGTATGAGAATTCATGGTATTCTATTTATGATTAATGATAAATTGATTTGGTTTACTTTAGTATACAGTCTAAATACTTGGGGAATAGAGAGATAAATTTTCCTGGTTATAGTCATAACGTTGTTAGTGTCAAACAGACTTGACACTCTCCAAACTCAGGATTTAGAAGAGACTTCAAAGAAAGATAGATTAGAAAGCTTGTTTCTTTCCTTGTTTGTTAATCTAGTCTTGAGTTATCATAAGAGATCAAATGAAATGGATCTAGGACTGGTTCCAATAGTATAGGTTTCCAATCAATGATAATTTTGGGAATGAGTTAAACATTCTAAAAGACTATAGACTGTTAAACCATAACAAGAATACTTGTTGGGAAGCATAATTTATAGATGCTGCAATAAAAATAACTATGAATTGATGTAAATAATAGTTCCCATCAGTAGAAAGATGAACAAAATGTATTCTAAGCATGGAATGCTATTATTATAACCTTGCCAAAAAGAAGTCAATCTGTGAAGCTGTGACCTTTGAAACAGGCTAGCTGTCAAGTTAAGAAATAATAATTACATTCTTCAGGATGAACATAAAAGGTTTATCATACTTGTAAAATTTATTAAATTTTATGACATTGGATGAAATAGTCCTTTACTATTTTTGTTTATAGGCAAAATGCAGTTCTTTTAAATATTAAATCTCAAAGGAAATTTATAGCAGAAATAACGAGATATTACCTTGAGTAGTATGATATTTCTGTCTAGCATGTATAAACTTTTACTAACCAAATTGTATGCAGAAATCTGAACTGTTACTTTAAAGATTTGTTAGCATCGAACCATACTTCTTACCTGTATATCTGTAATAGAAGAAAACGGCTGCGTTAGCTCGAAAGCTAAGTAAGCCCAGCCCTTACGACAAACCACCTTATGTCGCAAAACAGAAAATTAATCAGTAGCTGAAAAGAAAAATGCTTTTCAACCTACAGAGTATTTGAATAACTAATCAGTTACATTTTAAATAGCATAAACTAATCAACCAGTTAACAACTGCTTTTAATGTGATTATATGTTATTTTAAAAGTTTTAAATTTTTCGAAATTTTGGGGTTTTGACATGTGGTATCAGAGCATGGTTCAAACACTAGGCATTGATGTGGCCCAATTACTTTCCGCGGAACAGTAAAAATAATATACTAATCTGTACTTTGTTTTATGTGAAAAGAAGAAAATTATTTTTTTTCTGAATCTGACAGGCAGGTATGGAGAACTTAAGAGATTATGCTGAAGAGAACTCTCCAAACACTGAGACCAGACAGATGTCCAGAGAACCTGTGATTGAGGAGATGACTGCTCACTCCTCAGAGTTAATGCAGACCATAAAAGGTTTAAATACTGAATTAGAATCAGTCAAGAAGGATAATGAACGAATTCTGAAGACTCAAGAGGAGTTGAATCAAATTCTGATAGAGAAATTTCATACTGAAGGGAAAAATAGAAGGTCTGAATCTGAAGAAGCTAGTCATCAAAAAAGGTCCAAAAAGATGAAATTAGCTAAATCTGAAAGCAGTTCCTCATCTGAAAGCTTTAAGGAACAACAGAGCTATTATTCTACCAGTGATAGTAGCGAAGCAGAGGTGTATAAGAGAAAGAAAAAGTACATACCTTACGAAGAGATATCTGGGGAGTTCAAGAAAATAAAACCCCCAACTTTCAATGGAGAAACGGAAAAAGGAGAAGAGGCAGAATCCTGGTTATCCGGGATGAGAAAATACTATCAGATTTATAATTATTCAAACCAGCTGAAGGCAAGAATGGCCATATATAACCTTTCAGGGAAGGCAGATATATGATGGCAATATTTGAAGAGGGTTAAAGGGATTAAAGAAAAAGAGGTCAATTGGAGTACTTTCAAAAGGTACTTCAAGAAGAAGTTCCTGTCTGAATAGTACTATGAAGAAAGGGCCAAGGAGTTTTATGAGTTAAAGCTTGGGTCCATGACTATGAAAGACTTAAACAGCAAGTTCGTAAGTCTGTTAAGGTATGTGACGTATTTAGTTGATGAGAAACCGAAGGTACAGCGGTTTCTCAGCTGCTTGCCATACCATATAAAATACAGAATCGAATATAATAACCCCAAAACTCTGGAAGAAGCCATGCGAAAAGCAAATTTCTGTTTTGAACAGAACGAAAAGAAGGAAGGAATAGCCAATTGGAAGGCTAAAAAGAATGGTAATCAGTCTGAATTCAAGAAAAAAGATTTTGTACCCCAAAAGAATTTCAGAATTATTGAAGGAAATGGAACAGATTGTGAAACAGATGCACGAAAATTTGAAGGTAGCACAGGATCGGCAAAAGAGCCAAACAGATTTGAAAAGAACTCCTAAAGAGTTCCAGGTGGGTGAGCACGTGTTTATAAAGGTAAGACCAAATAAGAGCTCCCTAAGACTCGGGAGTTGTGCAAAACTAGCACCACGTTACTGTGGTCCGTTTGAAAATTTTATCCAGAATTGGTCAAGTTGCATATCAGCTAGCATTACCGCCTTAACTTAAAAGTGAATAATGTTTTTCATATTTTTGTTCTAAAAACGTATGTTCATGATGCTACTCATGCAATTGATTGGAATGTTGTATAGGTGGAACCGGACTGTATCCTCGAGAGGAGGGAAATTACTCTGCGAAATCGCACAATTGGACAGTTGAAGGTGCAATGGAAGCACCTTAGTCCTGAAGAAGCTACCTGGGAACTGGAAAGTAAGATACAGGGAGCATACCTAAATCTGTTCCAGGAGGTAGCAGAGGATGAAGAATAAGTAACATCGAGGACGATGTTACATTTTAAGGGGGTGTTTATGTCACATACCCCAATTTTGTAAAATTATGTAAATTGTTTTATTATATTTCTGAGACATTATGTTAAAATTAATCCTAAGTAGGGATTGATGACTCAGCAGAGTCAACAATAATGGAGTGTAATTCAGAATATTTTATTATTTAATAAATAAATTATGGAGACAACAGCATGGGAGAGCTGTTAAAAAGAGGTTACTGGTCAAACTGGTGGATGGAACTAGGTGGCAGGCAAAAGACAAGTGGCAGCATCCTCAAACACTCCTTAAGTTGCAGGTGGCAACTTCCCTATATTTGGGGTCATGATTCCCCAAGAAAGTGGAATCTGAGTAGGTGGCTCATTAAATGACAGTTAACCCAACTAAGACCTAGGCAATCTTTTAAAAGTACTCAATGAAGAGAGCTGAGGCTGCTCAGTTATTTTCCAGAGAGAATGCATTCAGGTGAATGTTATTTAGGAAATTCATTGAGGAAGAAGGAAAAATAGTAAGGAATTTGTTTGAGAGGAATGCTGCAGTAACTTGTTATTTTACAGCTTCTTAGCTGGGAGAACTTACTGATAAGTTCTGAGTTAATACTGAGTTGAATACTGGTATCTAACTTTGCTGCACCTAGTTCCAGCCAGGGAGACCAGAGCAAGCTCGGGGGTCCTGAGAAGTCGTTGTCTGAGCGCTCTCCAGGAATTGGTAGGGAGGAACGGCCTCCCATTGCTGTTGTTGTCCAAAGCTTAATCAAGTTCTGTAATTATTTCTTTATGTTTACTGAGTTTAAATGGATGCATGTTATGTCTATTTATAGGTCTGAAGTAGTTAATTAAATTTTAGTAAAGTTAGTATTGCAGAATACCATAAGTAAATCTATTAGTAGTACTGTGTTTTTCCACATCTGGTATCACCAGACCGTACTCTAGCATAGTATCTCGGTGATAAGAAGTAGTATTCTTCTGAACCAAGTTCCTATTTAGCTACTTCAAGTGTTTCCATAAACTTACATGTTATTTTCTTATAGACAGAACAATGAAAGAAAAGTTAATTTTTAGTACTGTTATTTGTCTCTACTGTAAAGTTCAGATAGTAAAGGATCAGTTAGAATTTTATACTGCTTACTATAGTTCATTCTACATAACAGGATAGTTTCTTTATTAAAATAAGTTTAAGTAAGAACTAGTATTATAAATTACTGTTAACAATTCAAGACTATAGATAATGTGTATTATAATGTTTATTCCTTTCTAATCAATTTGTTTCTTTTGTTTCAAACTAAGTTGTACAGGTTACAGAGTTTATGCTCTTTTTCTGAATAGAAGTATGTTAATAATTCGTTCTTGTAGAATAATTATAAGTAAAACATTCATAAGTAAACATTTTCAACTAAGGAAATAAACTATTTACAACAGAGTTTTGAAAGAATAGTAAAAACTACAAAGAAGTAAATATTGAATAGTATTCCAATAATTATAAAAACGATCAAAGTTAAATACGAGGACCTATTATAACTCAGGTATTTAACCTGATAGCAAATCTGTAAAACAATTTCATTTATTTAACTAACTCAGATGCTTATAAAATCAAAGGTAAATAATAGAACTGCTCATATAACGAGCTTAGCCATTAGGGTAACGATTTTACCCATAGATACAAAAGAATATTATTATTTTAGATTATATTAAATCCGAAAACAATATTTTTTACAAACTATAAATAAAAAGGGGTTAAAACCCTAGATATTTATTTATTACAAATAAATAATAATTATAAAAATAACACAAGGGTTCACAGTGGTTGCATTGTAAAACAACACTTTAAGGCTATTCTAAGCCTGAAGAATTATTTCTTCTTAAAAACAAACCTTAAAAAAGAAATGATGCATTAATACGTACAAAAGTAAATCTGTACAAGAAGAAAAGACTTGAGTACAGGACGCTCGACCATCAAGCTTAAATGTTTAAACCTCAACAGTAATTTAATGAGACAAATGTCTCCTCAATGAAAATTATTAAATAAACCGAAAAACCAAGCTTCCACCCACATACATAATCGTTATCATCAATTCTAATCTAAGTTAGAATGCCCAAAGTCCCTATTAGATATTTGAAAACATAAATTTCTTTTGGCCATTGGTAATACTCTAGGTAAATTTATTACATTGGCCTCTCAGATGGGGAATTCAATGGATTCCATACATAGTAGCAAGATTCGAATACGGTTCAGTATGGAAAAAATGCATAACGAGAAAATCTAGTACAGGTCCAATACAGAAGTATACATCTCATAGATACGAAGAAAATGCATTTTGTTCCACATTTTAGAAGAATTTCATCCTCAGGAATGCACAATAAATCAGTAAAAATATCATTCCTTGAAAATTTGGTGATTTAGTTTTATATTTATAGGCCTTTTTAGGTTTTTGTTAATGTTTTTGGGGTTTGGAGGCCTTTTTTTGGTTTAGGGGTGGATAGGTATCAAAGACATAAGGTATACCGTATAGTATCAAAGACATTAAAAGTACATTGACCATACCATAGACATACTGTACTGAGACTTCACCAAATTTCATACTTCTACTAAATTTCCATATAAAAAAAGGCAATACAACTGAATATTTCTACCATGAATATGCATTTATGTTGGTTTGAGCAAGGATCTTCCTGAAAAAATCATGTTGAAGTATGAAGACCACAATTGGACACTAGCATTGGACCGTGAATATATTGCTTTCTATTACAGGTTACTGGTTATATTTCAGGCACTAGCACTAGCACTTAGCAGCTTCTTGTCCTAAGGCAAATGCTTCTTATGCAAAAATAGAAGAAATTACAAGCCCTCCTAGTGGAAGGACTCTATGATTGATTGGTGGAACCAATTAAGTATCAAGAGGACTCTGAGCCCATTTTTACTGCAAATGGGCTTCTTCTTCCTCCCATAGGGATGAGTGATTCTATTCTCCCAATGGTGGTTATGAAGATGTCACAGCCATCCTACCTAACTAGCTGCACCCCTGGGGAGCAGAAGATAAAGGTGAAGCCAAATCATTTGAAGAAGAAGAGGGATGCAGTCCCTTCAGTAAAGCCTCCTGGTGAAGGAAATTATGGTTTCCTGAGATTCCATTAATTTCTAAGCAACCTGCTTTGGGGCATGCTGTGGAAGGTTGGATTGAACTAAAATAAAAACTTAAAACTTAAAAGTAAAAGAAGAGTAAATTGTTAGACTATGATCTCTAAGTAGAGGCGTTAATGATCTCTTTATGGTAGTTCAACTTTATCTTATTTTCTTATTCTAAAAATTAAGGAAACAATATGTTTGTAGTGTTTCTCTGTTTAATGTTTCTAATGGTGCATGTACTGTCATTTCTCTATTTCCTAATATTTTGAATGTGTTGATTCTGAAACTTGTACCCATTTTAGACACATTACCCATTTCCATGTTTTTGGTGTAACATAGATTACAACTTGAAAAAGGTTGAAGTTCCTCTATTGCAATTCTTCTCCTTAAGGTTGAAGTACTAGAACTTCCTCTGCTACAAGACACTAATCATCTACCCTAATAGAAAATGCAAGATACAAATTGGAAACATTGAGGCTTTGTGCCAAGACAGCTTGATAATGGCCTTATTTGCATCTGGGTTTGTTGAGATCATTATGTGAGCAACTCATTTTTGTGATGTTTTATGTTTTTGTTCACCTTTAGTCCTCCTTGAGGCCTACGTGTACTATAGGACCTCTTCTTAGAATGAAAATTGAAAACAAATATAATCGGTAATTTGATCAAAGATGCTGGGGTTTTAGGACCTCGTTTATATGGTTGAATAACTCAGCTATAAAATTTCCTATTTCATTTCGGTTTTCATGGGATAGCCTAGAGAATTTTAAACGCAAATTCTTTTGTATTTATTTCTGGTGGGTTCAGGGCTATATAGGATGAAATGTTTTCCATCCTCTATGGCTTGAGTTATGCAAATTATCCCTGGGCAATTTTCCTTGGGGTAATATGACCTTTGAATTGTATTTTCATTGGGAATTTAGGGTGCTCAAAGTCTACAATTTGCTTTTATCCTTTTATAGTTATAGGCACTATAAAATGTTACTATTTCATGCAATTTTGTAGGTACAAATTTTCTGTAAAATAGAATTCTGAACTAGTTTTATAGTTGCTTACAATATAGATAGGAAATGTTATTTGGAGTAAATGGGAGGTATAACAAGGCCAAAGGGATTACACCAATCCCCAAAAACTAATAATTGAAGACTTCGGTGACCAACTAGCTCTTAGACTAATATAAGCTCCAAACTGATTTCTCATATTTCCCCTTTTATATCAGAATTCTCAATAGTTGTCAACTGGGTTGAAATGCATATCAGGTGACCTATGCAGTCGTTCGAAATGGTTTATTCACACAAGGGACCCTAGAGGTGAGACGAATCAGTCCAGAAAGAAATCAGGGTCTTCCCAGTGTGAAAATAGTCTATGTAGTTCTTGAAGTTCAATACCAGTCTTCTGTAAGTGCAGCGGTCCGGAATCTTAACCAGAAAAGAAAAGATGTTTCATTTGAGATTGTTGGGTACCTTCTAGAGGAGCTAAGGGACCAAAGCACTTACAACATGTTCTGTAAAGATCTGTCTGATGCCAATATATTCATTGGATCTCTCATATTTGTTGAGGAACTCGCTCAAAAGGTAAAGGCTGCAGTGGAGACCGAGAGGGAAAGATTAGATGTTGTCTTGGTTTTCCCTTCAATGCCAGAGGTAATGAGACTAAATAAACTGGGCTCTTTTAGTATGTCTCAGTTGGGCCAGTCCAAAATCCCTTTCTTTCAAATGTTTAAAAGAAATAAGAAGTCAGCAGGCTTCAAGGAAAGCATGCTTAAACTTGTTAGAACCCTACCCAAAGTCCTCAAGTATTTGCCAAGTGACAAGGCTCAGGATGCTAGAGCCTATATCATGAGTTTACAGTTTTGGTTGGGTGGATCGCCAAAGAATCTTGAGAACTTCTTTAAAACGATTGTTGGATCCTATTTGCCTTCTCTTAAGAAGACAAAATTGGAGTTCGTTGATCCAATCATCTATTTGGACACATGAATATGGCACGCTCTAGCTCCTTGCATGTATGACGATGTTAAAGAGTATTTGAATTGGTATGACACCAGAAAGGATGCAAATGGGAAACTTAAAAATCCAAATGCACCAGTCATTGGTATTTCCTTGCAAAGAAGCCACATTATTACTGGTGACGATGGTCATTATGTGGCTGTTGTGATAAAATTGGAAGCCAGAGGTGCAAAAGTTGTGCCAATATTTTTAGATGGATTAGATTTTTCTACCCCTGTGGAGTGTTTATTGTATGACCCACTTACAAAAAAGTATCTTGTAGATGTTGTGGTTTCCTTGACTGGGTTCGCACTCGTGGGTGGACCTACTAGACAGGACCGTCCTCATGCTATACAAGCTTTTTCCAAACTTTTTGTTCCCTACATTGCGGCCTTGCCGCTAGTGTTTCAGACTACAAAGGAATGGCTTATCAGCACTTTGATATTGCACCCAATTCAGGTTGCATTGTAGGTTGCACTTCCTGAACTTGATAGTGGTTTGGAGCCTATTGTTTTCTCAGGCCGTGATGCAAGAACTGGTAGGTTTCATTGTTTGTCTGAACATTGTTTTAGCAATTTCATCAATTAGACAATCTGTTAACAATGTAATTTGTCTAAAATTATTAACCTTGTTGTGAAACTCCTATTATCATTACATTAATGTCAGAATACCAAAACAAGGCCATGGGACTAATATAAATGTGTAGGATCAAAGTTTCTTTCGATCCATCAGAGGATTAAACACAGTATACCTTACCTCCAAGAATGCTATGTAGTGGCTCTCCAACATGCCTCCTCCAACACTGTTATTCACCAAATAAACCCACCACAAACCCATGACTAGAAAACTGTGAAAAAATGCCCTCGTTATCTAAAAAACATGATGGTGAAAACCCAAGGACCAACACTGCTACGCACCAATAAAAATTCCCTCATTTTCCAGAAAACATGATGGTGAAAACCCAAGGACCAACACTACTACGCACCAGAAAAATGCCCTCATTTTCTAGAAAATACAATGGAGAAAACCTAAGGACCAACACTGCTACGATTTGAAAAAATGCCCTCGTTATCCAGCCAGAAAACATGATGGAGAAAACCTAAGGACCAATACTGCTACGATTTGAAAAAATGCCCTCGTTATCCAGAAAAAAGGATGGAGAAAACCCAAAAAAACGATGGAGAAAACCATAGGAAAACCTTATGCAGCATACGCAAGGTGCACGCAGGCTTATGGTGGAGCACTGGTGAAGGGCGCAGGAAAGATTGTAGAATAAAATATCCCCCAACATATCGGATATTTAGATAGCTAAAAAAAAACCTTTTTTACCCCTAATATACCACCAATATATTGACTTGTAATTTTTTAACTTTTAACCTCCCCAATATGAACGGACGTGATATCATATTGGTCCCTAGGTGATGCCCCCATGTAATCTAGGCATTATAACACCCAATAGACATTCATATTTATATGCAATTGTAATATTTCATTCATATTTATATAACAACTAAGATATCTATGGAAAGGAAACAATCTCTTTTGCAGGTATTGAAGACCCTGGAAGCTTTTGGAGCATTTGGAGAAAGACTTAAAGATAGGATCAACCTTCCATCATAAGGTGCATAACCTTTCTATCATATTTCCTTAATAAATTCTTATGTGTTGTTGTATGTCTGCAAGTTAAACATTTGCATGTTGGTGACCCCCAGAACATGTGTCATAAGGTAGAATCCCTGAACAACACATATACTTTTGGATGCTTGTAACTTATAGAGGAAATTAGTGACTTTAAAAAATGCATTTATCCCACAGTCGAATGTTTTCTTATTGTCATCCAACTTTTTGATGTGAAATTTATGACCATTGCACCACATATCCTTGTGGTGTACCAATTGTATCATGCTCGACTCAGTAAATAAATATATAAGAAGAAATAAAAAAAAGAAATACATTGATATAATGGGAAACAACAACAAAAAATGAGCAAGGTATATATAATTTACTTTTTATCTTTTAAACCACATACTAAATCAATTTCCCTTGCCGTAAGTTCATCAGGATATTCTTCTCGATGACGATGCACTGTTTTAATCAATTTACTTGCCCCTTCTCATGATAAGCTACCATAGAATTTTGTAAATTGTTCTATCCATTCCCCCATCCAATCAATATTGTTTGTAATGTATAAATGTAGTGCATCCCACTCGTGACCAACTATATCAAAAAAGAACAATTGAGAATTGTAAATTAGCTATCATTAAAGGCAATTAAATTTACCTTAAAATATTGATGGAATAATAAAAATTATATGAAATTGAAAAATTAACAGTGTAATAAATTAAATCTATACCATCTAATTACCTTTCACTTTCCTCATTCTACCTTTCCCCAATAGGACCTTCCCTTCAAATTTATTGATGGAGTTGACATGCCAAATGCAATCCAACTTGATATTTTTTGCTAAAATTGGAATATACTAGCTAATGTACACCATGGATTGATATACCATATATCCCTACACCATAGAACCCTCGGGACATGCTCTTTATTTAAAAAAAGCCTTCAATGACTTCAAATGCCTTTCCACCATCCGCATTGACCTTATGTGTACAAGTCCACACAATTCAATATCCTCAATCTGGTGTATGAGATAGTGTTCTTGTGCATTAAATTTTTTTAGAGGTAAATACTTATGCATTTCACACATTATATGAGGAATTTCTCTCTTATAATTCCTAATATCTTATTTATGGATTTCTTTAGAGGAAATCCACCTACATATGATGCAATAAAATAACAATGATCAACAAGATTGAGGCATATATAAAAAAATTCCAAGTTGTAAAATACAATATGTCAATAAGCTATACAACAAACTTAACAAACATTTTCATGCATATAAATTGTCACTTACCTTATTTATTCACCAAGATCATATATAACTTGTTTTATGTTGTCGTCAAAGCTATCTTGGAGAGATAGTGGTAGAACATATTGTAACAAAAAAAAAATCATTATTTATTTCCAAATAAGAGACAAAAATTACAAAAAATATGTACTAAATGGAAATTATATACGTAAATAATCACATTAAACACCACCAAAATCACCTTTTTTGTCAAGATATTTTGTTTGTTTGACAAAAACCCCGTATGAACCTTATTTTTTGAATCACCTCTTTTACAACATTGCTTTGTTGCTCTATCAATAATGATGGAAGACTAATATTTTGGTCCCCATCTCTAGCATTGGAATGAATTACACTTTGTAATATGTGATTGCCTTTAGATATGTCACTACAATTTTTTCCATTTTATCTTTGCTAGTCTTTCCATCTAATATTTTCCATATCATTTCTGCTACATTCTTCCCAATGTGCATTGTATCGAATAAATGAACTATTTGTAGGTGCTCGTAGTAAGGAAACATATTGAATTGTATGGGATAGTTCTTCATTCCTCATGGAAACGTATTCATTCCTTAATGACATTCATGAAACATAAAAAAAACACATTAACAATAATTCATGACACCCATGATAGAGAAGATTCAGTAAAAATATAAAATTCATAATATTACATATTTATATGCTACATATACAATTTGCATACCTCGTTGATTTCTATTATATTCCAACTTCCATAGGTGAGGTGTCATTGTTCACAGTTTCTTTACATTCTCTTATTTACCATTGAATTTTATTTTCTCGGTAGTTCAATACCTATGTTTCTTAGGGAGGAAGTGCTTGTACTCATCAAACGCCTCCTTTCCTAAACTTCTTGAACGATGATATTTTATTCTAGGACCATAGACTGGACATGCAAATTTTCCCTTTGTTTGAATACCTGCAAGATATATGTATTAATGTCATAGCATACAAAAATTATTAATTTAAATAAAAAAGCATGATATTTACCTTAAAAACATATAATTCAAAAGTGTAACAGAAAGTTACATACCACAAAAATGTGTTAACCCGAGAGCGCTATGAATTGTCCATGTAATTATTCCATGGAATTGAAATTGTTTCTTCCCTATTGGTCTAGAAATGTCATACATATTGATGCCAACCCATAACCTCAATAGCTCATAGATAAGAGGATCAATATATACATTCATATCTTTAACTTGATACTTACCTAATTGATTCAACATACAATGCTATTTAGTTATGTGTCCCAATATACAAAAGGTGTTCTCATGCATTGATGAAACAAAGAAATGAAATAATATAATTACTTTCAAAAAAATACCTGGAATAATCATTTCCAGAATTGTGTGCTCTCTCTTTATCGACAAACAAGGAGGAAAGTTATTGTTTATGTTGAAAACATGCCACACTAAGTAGAACGAAGCTCTCCAAATGGATTGAAACCATCAACTACCAATGAAAGTTTAACATTGCAAGGTTCATCTTTAAAAATTGGCCATTTTTCTTTGATGTTCTTCAATGTAGAACCATCTACAAGCATTCGAAGAACACCATATTCACTTATGTTCTTCGCATGGTAATCCATAAACTGTGCTATACTTTGGCACCCAAATAGTCGTTGAAAACATGGAATTATGAGAATATAACAAAGAACTTTGTGAGGCACATTTTTTGTTACTTGATCCATTTGATATCTACTAATTTCACATTGTGGGAATTTGTTTTCTGATGCATATTTTCCATACGATATAATATGATCATTAGGACATGCATAAATATCTCGATACCCCATTCCAACTTCTTTCTTAATCAAGAATACCTTTCAACATGTGCATGGTAAATTATTTGATGATGGTAATAGAATTTCACCCAACAATCTGCAACATTGACAAAGAGATGAAATGTAAACAATATAAATCATAAATATTGTGTATACCTAATTTACGAATTAATTAACACTAAAAATAGAGGAAAATAGTCAACTTTTGATACCATGTGAAGATGAAATTAATGCATTACATACCTTAGGATCTGTGTGAAAGAGATGTTTGATAAAGCATTCAAAACCTTGAAGTTCACCAACAACAATATAACAAATAGAATATTTGTTGTTGAGCCTTCATAAAGAAGTACTTGGGACTTCTCGAGTAGAGTAACATTATGAATATCATGGAGGTTGTCCTCATCCAATGGGGAAAAGGTGTCTTGGATCATTCTATTTATCTCATATTTGTCATTTGTATCAATAATGTCATCTTTATCCATAGGATCATTAAGAACTCGATCCTCAATATTTTAATCTCCATGTTACTCACCTTGTAAAGTAGTATTTCTACTATTATGTAGCAAATATCTCTCTGGTGATTGACATTTAGGGGGAATTATATTTATATTTACACATAATGTAATAACATTAGTGTATAATATACAACACATATATTTAAAATGATAAAACATTTTGTGAATACATGATCAGCACTATTACAAGAAGTATATTATGTAATGAATAACTTCTTGCCAAGGGATGATATTCATACCCCCCTTCAGCATGCCCCTTCTCCTTACAATGGTTTTTAGCTATTGTTCTTAAAAGTATTCTCTTTATAAAACCCTTGCAATCATTGCAAGGGAAATAACACTTTCCATCACCCTTCACCTCCAATGCTTCCTTAAACTTAGCATACCTCTTATTATTTTCTTCCCAAGTATATTTATTTCACATTCTGATAGCCTATAAGAACAAAAAAAATTCAATTAATATATAAGTTTATTGATTAGAATATATATATGTATATATTAAAGGATACAAAAAAAGTAAAGGACGTGACATGGAAAGTGAAAATCTAATTAGTAAATTTTCGTTCATTGTCTTTAAAAATATATCATGTATCTATCAAATTCTAAGAGACAAATCTATATAAGCATTAGTATTAAGGAAGAAATGAAGATTCGACTCACTTTATGTATGACCCTACACAGTAAAGGATAGAAGGAATTTAAAAATACTAAACTAAAAACCGAAGGAGATAAAAAATTTGATGTGTTAAACCAGTACCGAACTCTTGAAACCACAGATCAAACAATCAGAATAAAATTTGTTGCAACTATAGCAAATAATTTATTGGAATATGTCTTAATAACATGTGTTTATGGATCAATGATTGCAGTGGTTCTAGCAAAAATGAACAATGATCAAATTTCAACAATAACAAAAAGTCAATGACCATTAATGTGATGAACATTGATGTTACACATGTTAATTTTACCGTTGCTATAGCGATAAAACTTGTGTTTTCGTTGCTACCATGAAAACCAACTCATATATGTTGATATTGCCACAAACATTCATCGCTATAGTGACAAAAAGTTATTGTTGTAGCTATAGCGACAATTATTGGGGGCCAAAATATTTTCTTTTCAAAATTTGTATATTTTTATCCAAGAAAATTTCGATTTTAACTTATTCGTGGAAATATTTTGTGGAAATTTTGAGCCATAGTTACTAGTGACATGAATCATGCAACATATCCCTAGAAACCTAATATATCCCATGAAATCTAATTCGGGATCCTATAAACCAAATCTACAAACCTAGAAACCTAAGTTATCCCTAGAAACCCTTGAAACCTAATCTACCCTAGAAACACTAATCTAACCCTAGAAAACTAATCTAGAAACCCATAAAACTAAGCTATCCCTAGAAACCTAATTTTGAATCCTAGAGAATTAATCATGAGATACCTAATCCTCATCCATCTTCAAAAGAATCTCTTATTGGTTTAATTGAATAATAGTATTCGAGTCTTAAATATCTAATACTTGCTTCCCCAAAAACTTCATTGATCCATAAAATTTTCTAACCATGAAAAACTATTTAACCCAACAAGATTAATAAAAACATTTATCCATATCACTAGGGGTTGATTTTGACATGTTTAACCTTAACCTAATCCAGTGCTAGAAACCCATTTTTTTTTTGTTAGGCATGGAAAACTTACTTACTCTTTATGTTGCCAAATGTTTGGAATGCCGACTTGTAAAGGCTAAGTGTCATCATTTGGAAGGCATGCGTATTGCAACCTCATGAAATTCCCATGTCTAAATGGGAAGTGATATCAATGGATTTCATATTTGAGTTACCAATAAGTGCAAGAAGACATAACTCCATACTACTAAAAGTTCTCATTTAATTCCAATTCAATACACTTATAAATCTCATGAGATAACAAAATGTTTATTAATGGAACTATGATACTCAATGGTTTCCCAAAGAAAATAATTTTATACATAGCTTTCATGTTCACTAAGAGATTTTAGACTGGATTTGAAGCTGCTCTTTGGACTCAATTCTAGATTGTCATATCATCTTGAGACTAATATCCAAACATTGAGGGTAAATCAAGTTGTAGAAGACATGTTTGGCATGTATGTAATGGATCAATAAACCAAGCGGGAGGAATATCTTACATTGGTGGAATTTGCATATAATAACAACTATAAGGAGGGAGATAGATTTTCCTCAGAATTAAACCCAAGAAAAGCTCCATAAATTTGGGAGAGGATCCAAACTATCCCCTCCATTTGTAAGGCCATTTGATATTTGGAGAAGATCATACCTGTGACATATTGGCTTTCTCTGACACAAGTGTTTCATTACATGCATAATGTATTTTCTATGTATTTTCTTTGAGACATTATATTCTAGATGCATCTTAGATATTGAATTGGAAACAATTGAGTCAATTATAGGTTGCAAACAAGGATGTATTGAAGGACAAACCAATATGTATATTAGATTGTCATAGTCGACAATTTACACACCACCTAGTTTTATTCTTCATTTTCATTAATATGTTGTGAAGATTAATTTATCCAATAGGAATGGGAACCAAAGTTGGAAGGTATTTTGTGAGGATGGAATATTATTAATATTTTTTTAAAGGATATATATTTCGCAAGGGGAAGGTTTTCACGAGATTATTTTGAATGGGCTCGTCATTCATTGTATACAACTCCCTAGGGGTGAAAAAAGGTAGTCATTTGAAACCCAATTTTTTTGTTAGGAATTAAAGACTTCATTAGTCCTTATGTTGCTAATTATTTTGAATGTAAAATTGTAAAGGATTAGCATCATTATTTGGAAGGAATGCTTAAGACATTCCCATGTCTAAATGGGAGATGATATCAATGGATTTCATAATTGAGTTACCAATAAGTGAAAAAAGACCCAACTTCATGTTAAATAAATGTAACTATAGAAGATATTATATTTTGTATTATTATTATTATTGTTATTCCTCCTATCATATATGTTTTTCCTCCAATTGTGGATGTCATTGATGTAATTGGTCATGTAAACTCTTGAGGTAAAACCTTCGTTGTAAGTCGATTCAGTAGTACCCACAAAAGTATTATTAAAATGTTATTTTGTGTCTCCCAAGGAAATTCAGCCTTAGTAGAGAGATAAATTTGTCCTTGTTGGGCTATTAGAATTCCCATTTGATTTATAAATAGATGAGGTGCCCTCCTCATTTGAGCAAACTTATCACTCAAGGAGTTGTGCAAGAGAGAGAGGGACCAACAATATACTGGGGAGAGGATGCTTCTACTATTTTTCTTGGGATCTTACATTATAATTTGATGAAGTCTATATTGAGGACGTTTTGCTGGGTTTTATTCCCCATGAGGGTTTCCAAGGATAAATATTTGTGTTTTTTGTATGGTTGTGCTTGTCTTTCTTTCAATGATCCTTTTGCACATGGTTATGATGTTATGATGCTAAATGTTTTTAGATCTTGTATAACATTAAAATATTAGCATGGTATCAGAGACACCCTGAAAGAAGTTTTTTTGCACCTAAAACATTTCTACAACTACAACTAATAGAGATTAGTGTTTCATGCTTTAAAGCCCTAAGAAGGAAAAATCTGGTCATCTTGGAATTTTCTCTGTATCTCGTTTTTGGAGAAGGATCAGAATATTAAAATTGGATAGGCACCGAATAATTGGAAATGACGAATATGAAATATTCATGTAACTTGTGTGTGAATTTCAGCCTCATATTGGATGTACATGAGGAGATAAGATCCCTCCAAATCAAGTTTCCAACCTCTTCAAGAATTCAATCTTAAACATATGAACTAGGGAGAATTTCTATCTCAATATAGGAAGATCCAAATTGATTTTAGTAAGATGTTTCATATAGGGAACAAACTGTAGTTTCTGTGGTATGTGTTTCAGGCCATGAAGTTGAAACAATGACACATGGAAGTCTGTGTATAAATAGAAGCTCTGATACCATAAATAAATTGGGGCTTAATACAATGTGTAAGCACAAGACATGATCTAGCTACAAGATAATTCTCACAAGCATGCAAAAGGAAAATAGAGAGAAGAATAATGAGACTAAATCACATGAAGAAGTGAAGAATGAATAATTGATTATTAAATCAATTAATTGATTGATTATTACATTAGTAATACATCCTTATAAATTAAAATTGAGTTGCTAGAATCCAACTCATGCTAACTCATAAATCAGGCTTACTAAATATGATAAACCCCCATAGGTGACTAAAGAACTTTCCAACTCTATCAAGGACCTCATGAATTAGCTAAAGCATGACTGAGTTGTCATGAGTGATGGAAAAACATGTTAATCCTAAAATCTAGAGAGAAAATCATGGAGGATGGGTTGGAAAAAAATGATAGCAGTTTCCTAGTTGAGTGGATTTACCTTATCCACTAAAAGACACGAATAAAGAAGGATAAAGACAAAATCTGCAGGAATGCACAGTTACTAATTTTGGCAGTACAAAAGTGGGAAGGATCTAACTAGAATTGGGAAAAAGGCACTCCTGGGGTATATATGCCAAGTGTTGACCAATTGGTGCAAGTGTATGCCAACTATCTAGGCTATTAGGTAGAAAAATAATCAATAATGATTAAATATTGTTATCCTAAGTATGGAGTTGGTTTATAATACCCCAACATTCTGTACAAGTTTGATATACTGAACTAGTCCAAAATTAGGTCACCTTCGGAGACTTAGCATAAGTTCCACTTGGTGAATATAATATTTCTCTAACCTATGGTGATGGAAATAATATAGATCAAGATAGATCAAGACAAATTTTTAGACCTTGAGGAGTAGGAATTTCATATATAAATAAGAATCAAGATCAGTAAAGTATGCGGAAGAAACTAAAGAAACTAGTGCTTCCTTTTTTTAGCGCTTCCCTCCATAGATCAGTTGAAAAAGGAGGACCATATAAATAAACCTATGAGGGAACATATTTATATAGAGATATTTTCTAATTTTGTGGATTTTCAAATTTTTACCTAACACTACTGCCGAGAAAACTAGGGCATCAAATACTTTCAAATTATTTCCACAATTTTTGGAAAAGGAGTATGTTGCTGAGCTCTCCTTGACGATGCACATATTTCTATGCAATCATATCTGAAAGTCATATAAGTTGAAATATTATGGTTTCTCTGTCAATCCCTAGGTCCATCAGAAGCAGTGTTCCAGAAAAGCATTGAAGAAAGCATCGAGTTGAAGCACTCTTGTTGGTAATTTTTATTCTCTCTATTTCCATTTGAGGTTCTCACTTTATCATTATGACAAACAATACCAAGGCTTGAGGACACGCTTGAAGAAGATGAGAACTTCTGGACATGGAAGTATAGAGTGATCCTCATACAAGAAGAGCATGATTTGGAAGACTAGGTCAAAGGAGAAATTGCAGATCCAGAGGGAGATGAGACCAAAGCAAGAATAAGAAGAACTTGGTAAAATAAAAAAAGAAATATTTTCATTTCCATCAAAGATCATTTTATCTCATATGTATTCTCTGTAAATAATCCCATTGAGATGTTCGATGTATTGACCATCTTGTATGAAGGAAATAACATCAACGTGAAGATGACCTTGAGAAATCAATTCAAAGGTATGAAGATGCAGATGTCAGAAAACATTCAACCTTACTTCATAATGGTTTCCTAGATTAATAAGAAACTAGAATCTATTGGAGACAATGTAGAATAAGCGGAAGTGGAGATGACAACCTTGAATGGTCACCCAGGATCATGGGAATCCATCATTCAAGGAATTTGTTCTAGAAGGAAGATCACTGGGAGGAATACATGCAAGAAGAGGCTTGATTGATAGAAAGAGAAGAACATTCTCATACCAAAATGATAAAACACAAGAAGGAATAAAAATCTTGCAAGAATAAAATCATTTCAGAAGAAGGACCCTCATAGCTCAGATGTTTCACTTGTGATGAAAAAATGACAATTTGTGAAAGAATGTCCTAAGAAGGAACGATGATATAACTAAGGAGTACCTGCCATGAAGAATGATTTCTAGAATGTGGTATCAAGACCTGAAGGGAAGTTTGTAATGTCTTCCAAATGGATCTACTAGATCAAGAATGCATCATATGGAAGCATCGATAAATACAAAGAAAAAATTATGGTTTCTTTGAGAAGGAAGGAGTCAATTATGGAGGGAGGTTACTATTGTGACCAGACACACTTCTTTAGTATTCGATATTACACTAGATAAATGGTGAAATCAATGTATAAGGACAAATCGATCAACCACCAAGACTCGGGACTCTATACAAAGAATTAGATATGTGCAAAAGGATTTGTATCGGCTCAGAGACCACCCATGGGATAGCCCGTACAGTTACATGAGGATACTGAAGATCACCTAGAGTGATGGAGATCTCAACATTTGCTACAATTTCGAATATGGAATCCTATAGGGGACGAGAATCTCATAGGTGGGTGCAAGAGGAGATATCAACAAAGTTTGAGGTGGAGGATATTGGTATCCATTGAATTTGAGAGATGACATAGATGGATACAACAAAGGAGGATACCTGTCACTCCAATAAAAAATGTCTCGATGCAAGAGAGTAAAAGATGCATAGGGAGGATGGTTCTCTTCTTTAGAGGTGTTGAATACAATAGATATCCAATTTTGACAATCTTGAAATGATTCTCAATATTAGAGGTGTGGCAGAATCTAGAGGAGATTTTCCTTATCCAAGGAAAATGTGTGGTCAAGATATTGAATAGGTTCAATATATTGGGCTATAGCTACATCGATGACATCAAAATTGGAGTCACTATGTGATCCTACTTAAGAGATAGTTGATGTCACAGTCTACAGGAAGAAGATTGGTTTGTTGATATACTTGGAAAACTCAAGTCTGGATAATTAATTTGTGGTGAATAATTTGATCCAGTACATAGTGGAGTATATATATGTTCACATGGTTGTGTCAAAGAACATGGTGAGGTAACTTAAGGGTACAATTGAGTATGGCCTCAGATATGTGAGAGACCAAATGATCTTCCTACATGGATATGATAACTCTTATTGGGTTAAAATTGCTAAAGACAGAAAGAGCACTTCAAGATGTTGCAGAAATAGAACTAGTGTTTCTATCATTGCAACATCGGATGAATATATTGTGGATAAGAATAAATAGAGGGAACATTCCTCAAGTGATGAGGAATGTGTACTTTGATTAATAGGAATTATACCGATGAAGAGGAATATCATACTCTTATCTATTTTAGCATTTGATAAGAAAGGATGCATTTGTAGGGACACACACGTTCAACACCAATGCATAGTCCTATGTAATATGTCGTGTAGAGTACTTGCTCATCATTTTTTATCATGAGAAAGATAGGCATGAGTCCTCTGAATCTGAAAATGAAGTAGAGATTGTTGTCAAATATTCCAGTAATTCTTGCAAGGATATAAAGATCAAGAGGGAGTCTACCAAACAAACAAAGATAAGTATTTGAATTTTCATTTCCTATATATATACTTGCTTAAATTACATTTTTTATTTGTGTACATATATATGCTCAAGGAAATGTAGTATGCATGTTAGAGTGTTTACATTTAAGAACAATATACTACTAATATGCATGTGATGGGTAAGTGGCCTATGGTGACGCACATCATTCCATTGCTACTTATCTAGAATGAAAGCTCTTTGTTATCATGTTGGGAGTAGTGCATGCTCTTAATAATGTCTTGGTATAGATGAAAGGCATCTAGAAAGTTACCGTATGTATATGGGATATGGATGAATGATTTATTGGATAAAATAGTTGCATGACTATATGACATATATATTTATACATAAGAATTTTTCATTGTAAATATGTTTTGAAAATTATGAAATTTTTCTAACCGTGAAACTGTATTTGACTTGTAGGAAGGATCGTATGCAATCACCTACAAGAGAAGAATGATGATGTTTCATATGTATAAGAGAAGAATTATGAAGTTGTGGATGTACACGAGAAGAATGATGAAGTTGCAAATGTACAAGAGAAGAATAATGAGTGTTGTCATGTCCCCACCCATCATATTGACGATGGAGAGGACACGACCAACACACTGTTGCTGTCAAACTGGGCAATCTAGCCCCATGATCATAAAAATAAAAATAAAATGCATTAATATAAAAACATACATAGATGCATAACGCAATCTATAGTGGAAGAAAACACATTTATTTCATTCATGCATTCATCATGTTCATTTTAATTCATAAACAATTCATTGAAGAGATAAAATAGACAAGAATACTTATCTGGAAAGAAGTTGGCCCGCAACTAGCTATGTCGTTGCAACGTTCCACCCAACCATAGGCCAGTGTGCTCATCAATCTCTCAACTTCACTACCACCCCCGATCTGGGCATGATTCCACAAGGCACTAGAGAAATTATAGGCTCACACGTAGCCCAAATCCAAATTAACATCCACTGTCAAGCCAACACACTGTTGGGTTTCACAGACTGTCCAGCCAAGCCAATAAGAAATTGGGTTTTACAGGCTGCTAAGGAAACTAACCAAAAACACATGGGCTCCTTGGACTTATCTAGTGAAGCCACACTCGCATCAAACACACATTCAACCCATTTAATCAAACACAGTCATACACAACTGTTGGATATGAACAAAACGTTCCTAGGAACCAAAACGAAAATGGCAATTGGGGCAAAAACCCAGCATGAGGAAATACATTTTCAGGAAATGTTCTTGGGCATCACAGAGGTAAAAATGGCCTCATCAAACCCTCATACTATGGATCTATCCTCCCATCCACTGGACATTACCAAAAATGGGATTTGCAATTACAACCGACACAATAAAATGGTAAAACATCCCTCTAACAGAATTCAATTTTCCAGAGTTGTTTATGGCCCTAACATGGCCAAAACAAACTCAACAACACCCAAAATTTGTGGGTCTCTTCTCCCACTCGCTGGAAACCAAAAAATGAGTTTTCGAGCTTGGAGAAAATAGGAAAAATGCAAAAAAAGTGGAGGAGAGCTCCCAGATTTCTCACAGGGGAAAAACGGCCTCCTCAAACCCCAAAATCGTGGCCCCTTCCTTCCCATTCACCCCAGCAACACCCAAAAATCATTTTGAGTATGGAGAAGGGAAGGAAACGATAGAAAAATCATGGAGGAGAGAGCTCAATCTCTTCCTATTGTGTGAGGGAGCCAAAAATCCATGAGGATGGGTGAGAAATGAAATTCATGGGTGCATAATGGCTTGGGCATGCCTTCCCAATATTTTACTTGCCCCACAAGTCAAAAACACACTTTCCAAAAATGGGTGACCTCCCAAATTGGAATTTGAACTCCATGCCTTTCCCATCCCAAGGAGATAACTTCTTCAACCACTTTTAGATGACTGGGCAAAAAAAGACAAAAAGGGTAGTTGACAACTTTATGGGTTTTACCTTAGACATCTGGATTTTCCCCATAGGCTCAAGGTTTGAATAATTCCCCCTCCCTATTCCTCGTGAAATCATGCCATATCTTTAATGTTGCGGCGCGTAGCTAGTTGTGGTATTTTTATTAATTTTCATTTTACATGATGTCTCAAAACACATCATTGCCTAGATTGCACATAAACCATCGGCATTGATTTTAATCTCCAAAACATCAAACACTAAACCCATGGTGGGGCCTTTTCCTTGAGCTCCACATCATGAATTAATACAATATTTTATATGCAATTTAATACCATGGGGTCAAAACCGGGGTGTTACAAGTCCCAATGGTCTGGCCACTGTATAGAGAACCTGGTTGTATTTTGTGGGTAGATCAGAACATGGTTGGTGACATCACCAAAGGTGGATCCTAATATTATTGGCCGTATCACTAAGGGTATATCCCAACATGGTTGGTGGCATTCCCAGGAGGAATATGCCAAGAAGGTTGGTTGTATCTTCAAATAGGAATATCCCAACGAGATGTGGTCTGAAATTCATTTGTGGTTGTCGTGGTATTGCATTTAGTTTCATATGTTTTGGTCCATTTTCAGGTGATGTTGTGTTGCATTCATTTACAAACGTTGTGGTCTAGTATTCATTACGGATGGTATTGCATTCAGTTCTAGATGATGTGGTCTTGCATTCAGTTGCAGATGATGTGGTCTTGCATTCATTTGCAGACGTTGTGATCTAACATTCATTATGGATGGTCTTGCATTAAGTGGAAAACAATGTGGTCTTGCATTCATTTGTAGATGTTGTAGTCCAACATTCATTATGAACAATCTTGCATTTATTTGCAGACAATGTGGTATTGCACTCATTTACAAATGTTGTGGTATAACATTCATTGCGCACGGTCTTGGTTTCAGTTGCAGATGATGTGGTCTTGCATCCAGTTGAAAAAATTGTGGTCCAACATTCATTTGTAGACATTCTAGCATTCATTTGCAGATGATGTGGTCCTGCATTCATTTGTGGATGTTGTGGTCTTGCACTTAGTTTCAGACGATGTGGTCTTGCATTCATTTGGGGATGATGAGATTCCATCATTCTTTATGCTGTGGGTGATTTAGCATTAATTTTCAGATGATGTGTTTTGTTGTGTTTGTATGTGTGGCATTGCAGGTGATGTGTTGATATGTGATGCTCATGATAATGTACAAATATGTGATTCTCATGATGATGTGTCGAGATGTGATGCTTGTAATGATGTGCCTATATTTGATGCTCGAGATGTGATGATCATGATGATGTGCCGATATGTAATGTTTGAGATGAAGCTCACGATGATGTTCCTAGATGTGATGCTTTATATTTGATGCTTGTGATGATGTGTCGATATGTGATGCATGATGTTGAGATGTGATTATCTCAAAGATGTGTCGATATGTGATGCTTGAGATGAATGTTTTGATGATGTGCTGAGATGATGATGCTTGACATGATTATGCTTGTGATGATGCTCAAGATGATGATGTGACTCTCTTTGATGATGATGTTAATGTAGTTGTGAAAAAATTCCTATGACATATAGATTCACTAAACATGTGTATAGATGTGTTGTTGTTATAGAATACCTTCCTTGTGAAGAGGGATTGTTGAAGAAATGTAACTAAAAAAGATATTTTATCTTGTGTTATTATTATTATTATTCCTTTTGGAGATATTGTTCCTTTGATTGGGGATGCCATTGTTGTAATTGTTCATGTAAATCCTTGAGGTAAAACCTCTATTATAAGTCAGGTCAGTAGTGCCTAGAAAAGTATTATTAAATTGGTATTTTGTGTCTCCCAAGAAAATTCATCCCTAGTAGAGAGATGAATTCAGCCCTGTTGGTTATTAGAGAGTCCCATTTTATGTGTATAAATAGATGAGGCACCCTCCTCATTTCAACACACTTCTCACCCAAGCAGTTGTGTTAGAGAGAGAGAGAGAGGGAGGGAGGGAGAGAGAGACAGATCAGTATTATGTGGAGAGGAAGCTTCTATTCTTGTTCTTGGGGTCTTACTTTGTACTTTGTTGAAGTCTATATCGAGGAATTTTTCTTCGGTTTTCTTCCCCGTGAGAGTTTCTGAGGATAAATATTTGTGTTCTTTTGTGTGGTTATGCTTGTCTTTATTTCAATGATCCTTTTGCATGTGCTTATGATGTTATAATGCTAAAAAAATTTATATCTTGTATAACCATTAAAATATTAACACTTCATACTACTAAAATTTCTCATTTCATTCTAGTTAAAGACACTTATAAAGATCATGAGATAACAAAGTGTTTATTAATGGAACTATGAGACTCCATATTTTTCCAAAGAAAATAATTGTTGATAGAGATTTAATGTTCAATAAGAGTATTTGGACTCAATTTCAAGCTTCTCTTTGAACTCAATTTTAGTGTCAAATCATATTAAGATTGATAACCAAACTTAGAGGATGATTCAATTTGTAGAATACATAATTTGTATGTATGTAATGGACCAACAAATGAAATGGGAGGAATACTTTCCATTGGTTGAATTTGAATATAATAACAACTATAAGGAGGGAGATATATTTTTCCTTACCGTTAAACCTAAGAAAATTTCCATAAATTTTGGGAGAGGATCCAAACTATCCCCTTCATTTGTAAGGCCATTTGATATTTGGAGAATATCAAACCTATGATGTATCGGTTTTCTTTGCCAACAATGTTGCATTGTATACCTAATTTTTTCCATGTATTTGCTTTGAGGCATTATATTCTAGATGCATCTTAGATCTTGGATTGGAAACAATTTAATCAATTCCAGGTTACAAACAAGGGTGTTTTGAAGGAAAAACCAATATGTATATTAGGTTGTCACACTTGAAAACATACACACCACTTAGTAGACTAGGTAAAGGTTTAATGGGATCTTTATAATCCTAGTTTTATTACTAAGAAGGATGGAACATTTATGCATTTCATATATCCATTTTCTTACTAAATAAACCTTCCAACTAAAATTTGTTCCAAGAGAAAAAATGTGTAATTCCATTTCCCGTGATTTTGTATAAATGCATATGATCTGAATAAACTTCAAGCTAATGTTTGTTCCTATAGAACAAATGTTCGAAGCCCTTTCCATTAATCTTGTTATGCATATCCACTACATGAAGTACATGGTGTTTTTGGACATATTAGTGTATGATGTTTCTATATGATCACTATTATTTCAATGGAAAGCAATTTCTATTATCAATTATTGATTTCTTCATATCAATGACCCTACACAATTAAAGGGAAATCGATCTTCTAACTAGGTAATATATGAGTGATAACTTTGTTTAACTTATCATAACTAGCTAATATATACGAGTGATAACATAGTTTAAATTTATCATAATTATACAATTTGTTATATATTTATATAAAGTTATTTTAAAATTAAAAACGAACAGAGAGACTGAAAAGGTGGAGTCATCTCATATCATTTGGGATCAAACAAACATTATAAATGAAGGGAAGATCATATTCCTTTCGTACAACTTGGATTGTGTTGATTTATCTGTCTCTATTATGAGACGAAGAGCGAGAGAAAGGAGCAATAAGCAGGCCCATGGACAAGTACGAGGTGCTAGATAAAATTGGAGAAGGATCATATGGGAAATTTTTCAAGGGTAGAGTGAGAGAAATAGGTCATATGGTGTCTCTCAAGAAAACTAAGCCTCAATATCCCAATGAAGGAATTCCTACCAGTACTCTCAGATAAATCGCAAGTCTTAGGGAGCGGTCTCACTGTCAACACATTGTAAAGCATGAACGAATGAACCCCCATCATATTTTCATATCATATTCAACTTAATTACTAAAGAGCTAATTGCTTAACTTGATCTGCAGATTGTTGGACGTGGAGACCAAATACGAAGAAGATAAAAAAAATGGCGGTGTTCATGGTGTTTGAATTTATGGACTGTGATCTTCTCCATTACATGGGAAAATATGCCACCTGCGGCATACCAATACCTCCCACAATCGTCAAGGTGATATATTAATACATATTTATGTTGGATATGTTTTCACCTTGTGCTGTTGCGTGTGTTGAGTATATATCTCTGAATTTTTTCTTTGCAGAATGATGTTTCAGCTACTTTGGGGAGTTGAATATTTCCATAGATACATAGTGATACACAGGTTAGTCTAGACACTCTTCTCCTGTGATCTATCTCAGATCTTAAAATATATGTTTGTAATGTTGTATATGTTGCCATGCATATAAATTTGGTTTTCCAGAGACCTAAAGCCCCATAATTTTTTCTGCTAAGGGTATCTTTTTCATCACAATCTTCATTTGGTTTATATATTCCTTTACTATGCATAGATCCTCTGCGAATTTCTCTAATTTTTCATCATCTATCAATGCTTCCCAAAATTGAGAGACTTTCTCAACATCCTTAGCACATAGTTCTTCTGCCTCTTCTATCTTCTTCGCAGTTTCAGTTGTCACTTTTCGTCACTCCTCCACCACCTTTGGGGGTGTACTTGGTATTATCTGTGCTTCTAGCTCTGTGACTTTATTTCAAAGGTCTTCTGCTATCTTTCCATGTCAAGTGACCTTGGATTTTGGAACCATTTCCTATGTTATTCCTTCATCCGTAAAATTTGTACATGCAAGGGCTACAACCTTCTCAAGCCTATGCCTATTTTCTTCCCACATTTTTGTCTTATGCTCAGACTCTTGTACTTCCTGCTTCATCTTATTAACACTTTTATTCGTGACTTTTTCTTTCTTAATCAAGGTGCCTTCTCACACTTTCACTTCCACGACTGCAACATTCTAAATCGCATATAATTCAGCCATTTGCATCAATGAAGAAATATATTGTTATTTGGCCTATAATTTTGGCTACCTCGTTGAATTCTGGGGTTCCCATATCAAACACTTCTCCTGAAACTTGTGTACTGATCAGTGGAACCCGAACTAGTATTCCAGTTGGTCACTCTTCAGAAGTTCCAGGTATACCCTGCGACTCAAATCCTGGGGGAGTATAATCTACTACAACTTTAAATTCTTTCACAACTTTACATAACACTTTGAGCATATCACTAACAGTACCTGTAAGCTCTATCTGTAAATACTCTATTTTCTTGGAGCTTGTTTACATAGCTTCTGTTATTGCTTCAATCATAAGTGTCAAATCATCACCATCAAGGCTGACAGTATTTGCAATTTTATCAACCTTTCTCTTTTTCTTTCGTTTTGACTATGCCTGATTTGTATCAGCCTCCTTCCTTTTCTTTTCTACATGTAGGTATGTTGGGGTTGAACTCGAATCGCTCTGATTTGGTTTGAGATATGCAAGCATGTTTTCTTCATTTCCATCATTTGGCAGTGGTGGATTGTCCTTTTGCAAGTCTTCCTCTATCTCTAATTGGTCTTCTATCATAGGAACTCGCAATCATTTTGGCCATTTGTCAACAATGGATTCAACTTGTTCTTCAGTTAGTAAAAATTGTGTCGCCAACCATTGGCGATGTGGGTCTTGTCACGGCTGTATATTGACATGATGTGCGTCAATCTTGAATTTGATAATTTGATGAAATCATTTAACGGTTTCATCCGTAAGTCTGTGTTGGTCCTTTACCTGATTCCTCGAGGCCTTTCCATGCATAAAGAATTTGATATTATTTTATGTCTACTTCTGCCTTCTATCCTTGTCAAACCATGGGTTCTGGTATTGAGATCCTCTACATTGCATTGGCATATCTAACACTTGGTAGCTCGGTGGGTCGGACCATTTAATGAATGAAATTAAAATCAAGGACCAAGAGTAGTGGAATGGCTTACCCTCCTCCTACGACTCAATAACATCTTGCAGCAATTCATTCAACAGTAATTGCAGCCAGTTGATATTAACTTGCCCCGTGCAGAGTTTAGCTAGAGCAATGGCACCCGCAGTACACTAGTTCGGTCACATATTGTGCAACAATTTAGAATCTAGTATCTGTGTAGCAAAGCGAACGGTATGGCCATTAATAGAGCCACAACTTTGAAACTCCTGGTTGATAAAAAGAAGTTCCTCTTTGAAACTCTTGTCATCCATGTTATCTTGTATGGTTGTGAAGTATGGGGATGCATAATTTCTAGAGAATTTTGGAGGAATATTGTGCAAATCTAGAAGTGGTTTATAACTTATAACACAAAAATTAAAAGAAATATGCCTTATCCTATTATTCTAATAGAAGTAGGTCTTCCCCCATCGAGAGAATGGCCATGACTAGGTACCTGATGTATAAGCATAAGATAAATAACATGGGAAACGAGAGACTTCCTAAAATTGCTTTAAACTCAAGTCAAAACCAACTACGCCTCAAGCGGTGTTGGTCTAAAGATACCATGGCTTGGTTAAACCATTGGGGCATTGATGAAAACAAAAAATTTCAAAACATTGATAATGTCAAAAATATTATTAATTCTAAGTTTAAAGACAAATTATGGTGTGAGGAAAAATTAGTGGTTAAGAGAAAATTAAGATACTATACGGAGGTCAATAATCCTAACTTGGAAGATCCAAAATATCTCTCTTGCAACTAGCTCACGGAAGAAAATAAATATACCCAAGATTAGAACAAAATCTCATAAAATCCATAGCGAAACATGGTGTTGGTCTATTCCTAAAACTCCATGGGAAGAAAGGGTTTTCCTTCTATGTGAGTCTATGAGTATTGAGGATGAAAATCACTTTCTCTTAAAATGCCTTTCTTACACTCACATTAGATCTGAGTTTCATAGTATTTGCTACAATGCACACCTTTATAACCTCCTAACTTCCCAAAACCATAGTGAGCTTGGAAAGATCCTTGGCAATGTTTTTGAGAATATGAACATGATTTTAAAGTAAACAAAGTATTATCCTTCTCAAGGTCCAATAGACCAAAGTTTGTCTCTGTGGACATTAATCATCATCATCATCATCATAAATCCTAGAGTAGATACCTAAAACCAAATTTTTTTACTTACCATATCAACAAAATAGTGAAATGAGTGTTGAGTGGTGATTGTAGGCTTCATAAGGTTAGTCATTGTCTTGCTATGGTCTTGTTGTTTTAATATCCATAGCCTCCATCATCTGAGAAAAATTGTTTCGTTGTCCTTAATGAATGTCTAAGTAGAGCCAAGGGAGTACTTGTGATAGGAGGTTGTTGAATAATTTCCTTTAAAAATTAGTCGTTATAGCCTTTAGGGATAAGCATTCAACTTCCAAGTCTTAAATTTGGATTATTTGTTTTATCATGATTGTCCTTAACTCATTATGAGATGTTTTTTCATTCTTGTGCACCATATTGGAGAGAGAGATGAGGAAGGCTTTGTTTTAGTTGATGAAGGTTTCATGCCTTCTCATTTTTTTTGCATTTCCTATATTTCTCATTGACATTTTTTGTGGCATCTGAAGCAATCCATATGAGCATGAGATCCAAAGAAATAAACCAATGGACATTGGGTATTTTCAAGAATATTTCCAAGTTTGACAAAGAGATCAAAATGTTGATCCCTAGGTTCATGGAAAAGTGAAGCAAAATTCTGGATACACAATATATGCCCAAATTTCTCTCCTAAGGTTGACTTTGTGATTTTTGTCAAATCCTAGTGGAAATAAGGAAACTATTACCCAACTCAATGAACAGGGTGAATAGGACCACATGTCCCCAAAAACAAGTGCAAGAAGCACAAAACAACATAGTAGAGAACCAAAAGTATATATGACTAATGACGAAACTAGAGGGAGTAACAACTCCAATTCTATCCAAAACCTTAACCCAAATACCACCAAAAGCCTTGATTCCCCTTACCAGTGCGCAACAAGCACCTGAATACATATGAGACTCCAAATAAAATAATTATATTTCCATTTCAAATGAAGAAGTTGGTAATAGATCTGTGAGATATTGAACTAGTGGATGTTGAAGCTAAATGAGGTAGGAGTACAATTAGCAATCCATAGAAGAGAAAAAGATGGTATTATAGTAACATAATCTTCAATAACATAACAAAGGGATATCTTTAGAGATGAGAATTAAATATAATTGCATAGAAATCAAGAGATAATTCCAGTAAAGATCTAAGCTATGAAGTCTTTATTAATCATAGAACGCTAAATATAACACATCACTAAATTGAAATGTAGAAGTGCTTCATCAATGAGAAGCAAGCTTACATACATAGGTAACTAAGCTAGGCTTAACTACATGCACAAGCATAAAATCTAGTTAAACTCAAGAGAAATCATCCTAAATGGTAATATCCACCCTTCTTAGGGAGTTATTGTAACATCCCCTTAGCTACTCAAAGTTTCCAGTAATGGAAAATCAAGGTAAATAACCACTTATACTATTAAACGAGAACTTTATACTAAGAACAAGAACTCTAGCCATAAAAACGATAATTTTTGCATAAAAACACCAAAAACACCCCCAAATAGAAAAGTGTTGATATGAGTATACACATTTTTTTTTCGGGGTAAAAAATAGAGCCATGGCCTTAACATCCCATACTGTTGTTTACAAAAACTTTAAATCAACCCCTAAATTGGAAAAAGATTTTTTCTTCAAGAGATAAATTACATTTTTTTTGAAACTGACATGTTAAACCAAAAAAATTTATTTTATAAATAATTTGACCACTCTAACAATAAAAAATCAAAGAAATTATTTTGGGATTCATAATTAAATCATATATTAGACCCTCATATAATTTTAGCTCAAAAAATTTAAAATATTAAATTAAAAAAAAATTAAAGATAAAAAATTTTAAAATTTTAAAAATATTTAAAACAAAAAGTAAGAAACAAAAACAAATTATGTAAAAAATAATATTTTTAAACTTTATAAAAAGAATTGTAAAAGTGTTTTTTTTAAATGTTTTAAAAAAACAAAATAAATCAAAAATAAAAATAAACAAAACAAATAAAAAAAATGGAAAAACAAAATAAAACAAAAAGTTTACATTATCCTACCACTCTACTTATCCTACTCCCCACTACCAGTCACACACAACCCTCCCACTCCCCTCCACATTTCATACTATACAATATTGTATAGTATGAAACATGAAGGGGAGTGGGAGGATTGAGTGCCTCCCACTCCCCTCCACGTTTCATACTATACAATATTGTATAGTATGAAACGTGGAGGGGAGTGGGAGGGTTGAGTGTGACTGGTAGTGGGGAGTAGGATATGGAGGAGTGATGGTGGAGGTGGTGGGTAAAAGGGGTAGGGAGGGTCGCATGATTCTCAGAATTGCGCCCCTCCTCCCTACCCCTTTTACACGCCACCTTCATTAAGTTTGACTTTTTTTAAATTTATTTATGTTGGCAACATGGAAATATAGGTTGGAATTGATGGCAATTGAGGAATCCCACAGGCCAGCAAAGAAAGAATCCCACATGTGGAAGGGAAGAAGGATGGGGTGAAGTTCCGCAATAGTTAAGAAATGAACAGTCAAGAAGCATCCCACATGAGATCCAACAGTTAAGGATCAGTTTCACAAAGGACAAGCAAAAAAGGTGAAGTTCCACAAGTCATGGTGAGATCCGCATTCAATTTGAAATTGGTCGTTAGGAAGCATCCCGCACTAGATCCAATGGTTAAGGATCAATTCCCCAAAGAGCAGGACGAAAAGGTGAAGTTCCGCAAAACAGTATAGATCGACGGTCAAGATTAGATCTGTAGAATATCTAAGGTAGAGAAGAGTTTCGCATAGCAGAAAACAGAAAGAGGAAGATCAACATCTAGGATAATGTGGGTTTCTGCAAACTGAAGTCCGGAAGGTAGAAAGTGGAAGGCGAGAAGAGGAAGGTACAGAATCGCAAAAAGAATGTGGGAAATGCCATAGTTCTGCATTCTGCATCCCACGATCTGGAAGATCGATGGTCAAAAAGACTTTCGTGAAAAATCGACGATGTAGAAAGGTTAGTACAGAAAAATGAAAGATGGAGAATTGTGAAAAGAATGTGGGAAATTCCATAGCTCCTCATTCCGCATCCTACGATCCGGAATATCGATGGTCAGAAAGACTTGCATGAAAGATCGACGGTGTAGAAAGGTTAGTGCTGAAAATGGAAGGCAGAGAAGTGTGAAAGCAATGTTTGATATTTTGAGAACCCGCACTCAGCATCCCACGTCCCGAAAGATCAATGGTCATGAAGAAGCCCACAAGAGATCAACGGTACAGAACGATTGGGGCAGAAAGATCAATGCAGAAGAGGAAATGGCATTATGAAAATAAATTGATTTAAAGGTGTTTGAGATCAACGTATGAGGTTGATCCTGAAGAATATCAATGGATGTAAGGAATTTTGCTGCGTGAACTAGCGCGGAGGAAGAAAATACTAACATGCGTGATAGTTTTTGAAATCTTCCCTATGTAGGTTGAATTCCATCGTTGATCTAAATCTGACGGTTGTTAGTCCATTTCACTGATGAACTAGAAAGGAGGTTAATTACAGGAGACTAGAGGATTTATGTAATTTGGTTGAGCATAGAATCGAAGTCCTCTCTTTGATAGAGCACTACCTGGGATTTAGTCGGGTTAGTTAAATTTAACAGTTTTGTTAAATATAGAACTGACTAAATCAAGTATCAGTCCAGTTAAAAGACTATTATGAAGGGGGGCTATGAAGGTTTTAATTAATTGTTTAATTAGAAATCGTTAATACCAGATTTGAAAGGGCATGATAATGAAAGGGAATGTTTGCAGAATGAAGAGATGCATCTGCAAGATGTGTGAAGGTATTTAAGCAGAATATTGAAGTAGAATAAAGGTGTCTATGTCATCCATATCGATGCAGTCGAATCATAAGATAGAGACCAAAGAAGAGTAAAAAGAGACAGTGTTGTTAAGAAGATCTGGAATCTTAATAATATCAAATTAGGGTGGCAGGGTGGTGCTAGGGTAGGCTACATGCCTGCAAGGAGGTCTTAGCCTCCTTCTAGTAGTGGCTGGAGAATCGGGGTATTTGTGTATCCTTATCTGTAGGTGTAGATAGAAACCAAGGCTTGGGGATTGTGGTCTCCAGTAAGTGGGTGCTTTCAAATAACTATTGTATATTATAAAAACAAAGTGTTGCAGATAATAGAAACGTGTTGGTGGTTTAACTTATTGGATTCCATGTTAAAACATTGTGTCCAAATTTATTTTATATTTTCTAAAATAAAACAAATTGTGTTTAATTTCTATCACTGATTCACCCTCCCCCTCTCAGTGAGAAGACTTGATTCATCAATTGGTATCAAAGCGAAATCCTTCACCACAGTTTAACCACTAAAAGGAACACCCTATTACAACCTCTATGGATCAGCAGATGAAGATGTCAATAAGAGTCCCCATATTTGATGGTGAATACCATGTTGTCTACAAGATTAGAATGAAAAATTATTTGATGTCCATTGGTCTAGAATTTTGGGCATTAGTTGAAGAAGGATATAAAGTTCTAGAAGTCACTCCCACAGAAGCATAAGAAAGGAAGAAATTTTGGGAATATGTAAAGGCCTTAAATACATTATAAGCTGGAATAAGTAAGAAGGTTCTTGCAAAAGTACTTCCCTGTAAAAGTGCAAAAGAGATCTGGGACAAATTGGAAACCATATATGTAGGAGAATTCAAAGTAAAGATGGAAAAACTTCAATCTCTCAAAGTACAATATGAAAGTCTAAAAATGAAGGATGAAGAAAATATTTCAGAGAACTTCGAAAGAGTTGAGAATCGTGTTAATGCAATCCAAGCTCTGGGAGTAGAAGTACCAAACTATGAGTTAGTTTAAAAGACACTAAGAACACTTCCTATGGCATATAATCCTAAAGTATCCTCTCTTGGAGACCGAGAGAAACCAGAAGATATTACCATGGATGAATTGTATGGAATCATCACAGCCTATGAATTAAGTCTAGGTATTGATAATCTCCCAAAAGGAGAAGCAACTTTCAAAGTAATCAAGAAAACAAAAAATCAGAAGAAAAAACCTCAAACTGACCATAATGAAGAATTTGATGAAGAAGAAGCCAATTTTATCAAAACACTTCAGAAAGGATCAAGGAAATACAAAGGCAAGTTTCCCTTCAAATGTTTTAATTGTGGAAAAATTGGGCACTTTCTAGCCAAATTTCCTTATTCCAAGGAAGACTCTGAAGATGAAAATGACAAAAACAAACAATACAAGAAAAGGGGGAAATTCCACTATAAGAAAAATTACAAAGAAAAAAAGAATTTCTATTCAAAAGAAAAAGACAACATCTCATCTGAGGTTAGTGACAGTGATGATGAATTCCTTTTTCTAGGTATTGAAGAGTCTAATAAGATAGAAGAAATTGATCATAAGGAAGATTCATCAAATGAAGTAGAGGTTAATTTGTAATAAGAACTATTCAGTGCTTTGGATGGATTAATAATTTACAAAAACAAATATAGATAGCTAGAAATTTTTGTAGTTGAACAACAGGAAGAGCATGCACAGAAAGAAAAAGAGATGAAGAAAATAATGAGAAATTTGAAACACAAAATTCAATATGCAAATAAGATAGAAGAAAGGCTGGAGAAATCTCTTAAAGAAAAACAACTGATCTGTGAAAACATGGAGGCAGAATTAGTTCATTTAAAAAAAAAACTTGATGCAAAATTTATTCAAACTAATATATGAAAATAGCTCTAAAATTTTAGATGAAATTATAACCACACAAAGAGATCCAAGTAACAAAAATGGGATTGGTTATTCTCAAGAAGAAAATCAAGATAGATCAAAATATTATGCAGTTGCTCTTCTTAGTACATTCAAGAAGAAAGAGGAATAAAAGGAAAGGAATGCTTAGAACTCTAGAAGATCATTTCCACCCATCAAGAAGGAATTCAAGACAACTCCAAGGAAGTTTTATCAAAACAAGTATCCTCACATTTTCCTTGGTTATTGTTTTGCATGCTCCAACTTTGCACACAAAGCTCTGATTGCAGAGCATACAAAAGGAAAAGTCCGAAGGTTAAAAACTACAACCTCAAGAACAATCAAACAGTTGGTCAAGTTAAGAGCAGAAATTATAACTAATTTGTACCTCTACAAGAAAGAGATTTAGAATGCTTCAATTGTCATAACTATGGACATAAAGCAATCAATTGCAAATTAATTGAAATTTCAGAAAGACCAAAGGACATTAGAGAGAAAAATAAGTTGTGGAAAGAAAAAACATTAAAAGAGGAATGCCTTATTTCCTTGAGAACACAAGATAAGAAAGATCTATGGTATGTTGATAGTGGGTGTTCTAAACATATGACAGGAGATAAGGACAAGTTTCTAAACTTAAAAAACAAAAGGGTAGAGTTACATTTGGTGCTTCAGGTAATAATATTGGTAAAGGTACTGTGAATGTGGTAAAAGTCAAAGCCAAAAATGTGGTGCTTGTAGAAAATATGAAGTGTAGTCTATTAAGTGTCAACCAAACCTATGATCAAGGGCACATTTTCATTTTTTATTCTCAGAAATGTGAGATAAAAAGTAAGAAGTCAGGAAAATTGGTTGGTATTGCTTATAAAACTCCCGAAAATGTATACATACTAAACACAAGACAAACTGAGAAAATTCATATGAATTTAGTGGATGAAAGTTGGCTATAGCATAGAAGGTTGGGGCACCCACACCTAATAATAATCCAAAAAAATCATCTCGAAGACCTAATTATTGGAGATAAAAGTATAAGAGTAAAAATAAGAAGACAATCGTTTTATCTAATAGAAATATCACTTTTGTCATGTATTGTGCCCAGATAAATAAAAGAAGCATGCAATGATGAAAGTTGGGTCAAAGATATGAATGAAGAATTATACCAAATAGAAAAGAATAAAACTTGGGAACTAGTTCCAAAACCACAAGACAAGAATGTCTTTGGAACTAAATGGGTGTTCAAAAACAAAGTAAATGAAAATGGACAAGTAATCAAGAAGAAAGCCAGATTGGTATGTAAAGATTATGCTTAGGTTGAAGGAGTATATTTTGAAGAAACTTTTGCACTCGTGGCCAGATTAGAGGCAATTAGGATGTTCTTATCCTTTTCCAACTACATAAAACTGAAAGTATACCAGATGGATGTCAAATCAGTGTTTCCTAATGGAAACTTAGAAGAGGAAGTCTACATAGAGAAACCAGAAGGGTTTCAATTAACTGATAAAGGGAATTATGTTTGTAAACTAAATAAATCTCTCTATGGGATAAAACAAGCACCCAGAGCATGGTATGCAAGGCTAGATTCTTACTTACAAGTACACAGCTTCAAAAGAGGATCAATAGATAATAATCTTTATTATAAAATTATTGATGATAGCATGATTATTGTGGAAGTATATGTTGATGATATCATATTTGGGAGTGATAATCAAAAAGTGAGGAAGGATTTTGCTGGTAAGATGCCAAAGAATTTGAAATGTCTTTTCTTGGTGAGCTGAATTTCCTTCTAGGATTTCAAATAAGTCCAAAAAGGGAATTTGTATTCATCGGTCCAAGTATGTGAAATATATGCTTAAAAATTCCAGTTTGAAGATTGCAAACCTGTTTGTACACCTGTGAAAATAGGATGCAAACTAAGCAAGGAAGATGAGTCCAAAATTGTAGATCCAAAACACTACAGATCAATGTTTGGGAGTTTTCTCTATGTAACAGCTTCTAGACCTGATGTCAAGCAAGTTGTTGGAATGGTATCTAGATTTCAAGTTGGACCAAAAGAGAGCCATGTTCATGCTGTGAAAATAATTTTTAGGTACTTAAAAGGAACCATAGATCATGGATTGTGGTATCCTAGAAAGAACGCATTCTCTTTAAAAGCCTATTCAGATGCAGATTGGGCAGGTTGTGTAGATGACAAAAAAATTACAAGTGCAGGAGAATTCTTCTTAGGAGAATCATTGGTAGCTTGGACAAGCAAGAAAAAAACCTCAATTTCTCTGATTTATTCTTCTCAATTTTTGTCTAAAAGGTTTTTCACCGGGTTTAATTAGAATGGTATGTTGTATGATAGAAGTATCATATCCTTGATATCTTCATAACTCCAGGAAAACACGTCAGTGTACTTTTTCATCAAATTGGTATATTCTTCTTTTTCTTTAACAAGAAAATTCTTGGACAGGTTTACAATCCATGGAGTTTCTTCGGTACCTATATTTTTTTCTTCGACAGCATTATCAACAGGATTTACTTTGGATCTTTCGCAACATCATTCTGGTCAAAAAGTTTCTCTGAAGGAATCAGAGCTCTTGGGATAAAATTGCTTTACAACTGGATTATGTCCTTTCCCCCTGGTGCATTTTTCAACTTTTTGTTTCCAAATTTTTCATCTTCACTCCGTTCATCATCTTGGAAGTTCTCAAAATTATCATTTTTATTGTCAATCTGAGTATTTATAAAGTCACCAGATAGCTCTAAAAATATTTTTATTTTCATATCATCCTCAAATACTTGCCAATATTTGGAATTTTCTGGTATGGAAGGTCTATTCACAATATCAACTTTATACTTTCTCCAGGAAGAAATGGGAGTTTTAAACTTACCAGCAGCAATAGCCAAAGAATCAGCTACCAAGTTTTCAATCGCGGGAATTAAGCTGATTTTGTGCTCTGTGAAATAATTACCAAACATGTCCCATACCTCATTCCTATAAGCCCTCATCCTGGGATGTTTGGTCTGATAAATTTCATTCACCTGATTTATTACAAGCTCTGAATCTCTGAAGAGTTGTACCCTCTTTGCTCCCATATCCTTCAATGCATTCAATCCTAGTAATAAAGATTCATACTCTGCTAGGTTATTGGTACACTCAAAATTTAACTTATATGATTGAGCTTTGAAATCCCTGATAGGAGAAATATTATATACACCAGCATCAGCACCAATTTTTTCCACAGACCCATCAAAATACATGGTACAAAGTCCTTCTTTCTGTTTTTTCTCCAAAGCCTCTTGTCTTTTTGCAAACTCTTCATCCTCCTTAACTTCAATTGGTACATGAATTTTAGGATCACAGGGAGGACCAACATTAAATAAAATGGAAGATCCTAAATCAGTATCAACAGCATGCATATGATGATTATCTGGATTTTCTTGACTTCTAACTACATAAGTTGATCTCTTCTCACTGTATAACCTTTTGTTCCCACCAAACACGGGAATAGTAGCATAAGACATATCCATTTACAAACTTCATTTCAATTTAGAATTCCAAGATCTTGACAACAATATACCAAATTTAGATGGAATTTCTGCTACAACAACATCCATTACCACAATCTTAGATGGAATTTTTTTCAAAGTTACCACCATATCCTTAATCAGTCCAAGACACTTCACCTTCCTAGAATCAAAGGAATAGAAATATTTATATGGTCTGGTAACTTCCAGTCCCAAACTTTCTACTACCCCTTAGGCACTAAATTATGAGATGCACTAGAATCTAACATAACATTGTGCACAATCATATCATGTACATTTAAGGTTAGGTAAAAAGGAGGGACCTTGTCAAGATCCATATTTTCAATTTTTGACCTAAAGACAATGGTAGGAGCATCATCTGACAACTCTAGGATATCTGGTTGAAATTCTCCTTGAATCCTAACCATATATGTTATTGTATTTCTGTATTCCCTATTTCTAAACAATTCATTGAAAGGAATGGAAATTTTCAGCTTTGAAAGTTTTGTTTGCAAATTAAAAGTTGAAGCAGATTTTTCTACATCCACCAGTGCTGGTTGTTTCTTTTCTTTTATTTTTTTTGTTTTATTTCCAGATTCTTTATACACAATGGGTTCATTTTGTTTTCATTTTTCTTTTCTGTGTTTTTTGACTACTAGAAGGTTGATTTGGATTGAACCTTCCTTTATTTACAGTAACATCTCTATTTCTCAATTTAATCTTTCTTTGGACATCATCTATAGCATGTAAATATCCTCTTTGCTACTTCTCTGAATCCTCCTCAAAATAATTATTTTCATCCTCCTGAGCAAACATATTATTCTCTTCCTCTATGAGATATATTTCAGAATCCAAGTCACCAAAATGGTGAATTTGATCTTCAAGAGGATCAACCTCTTCTTCATCTGCAACATAATTCTTAGGAAAATGTGGTCGTCTCTGCTGATCATCTAGATTTCTAGGATTCCTCACATCTCTCTATCTATTTTGTGGAAGTGGGGGAGGATTTTGTTGGCCAAGATGTTGTCATTCTGTCAAACTTTGCAGCACAGGTATATTATACAGCATATTATACAGGAATCTTTGTACAGTAAAGCACACACAGCAGCAACGGGAAAAATGAGCTCCAATACTTACATAAATTAGAATGTACAGATTTTCCCACATCAGAGACATCCACATCAGAGCTACCCATCGAGAACTCCACATCGGAGCTTTACAAGGTTAATCGTCGGCATGATAGTGGAATCAGGAGCCATAACGGTGGAGTCATAAAGGATAAGTCAGTTCGCAACGGCAGAAAATGAAAGAATAATATGATCCGATTCGAAAGCAACAAATCAGCCGATTAAGCCAATGCGTCGGAGAAAAATAATGAAGCCAAAACTGATTATCTATCTGCAATGGGGGACAAGCGACCTGCATTGGCGGCGGAGCGCGTTTCACTTCGGGTGGCCAATTGATTTGCGAGCCGCAACGGCGGAAGAGAAAGAGGTTATAGACAGGCGACCAGAGGGCAGGAAAACTCTCAATCGAAAGTCGGCAAGCTTTACACTTTGGAGGCTTAACCACTTTGGGAGCCGCAACGGCGGAGCCGTGAAGAATAAATCAATCCACAATGGCAAGGTTTAAAACGAATGGACGAACGGAAAAGATAACTCTTTTCGCAGCCGCAACGGCGGAAGCCGGAAGGATAATGATTGGTTTCATCCACAACGCCGGAAGGATAGTGACTTTTTCATCCGCAACGGCGGAAGACTGAAAGACTACGGGCTCCACAGCAAACAAACATATCGGCGAGTGGAAGAATAAAAGACTACAGAAGACTAGTCCGATTCACAGCCGCAATGGCGGAAGATGGAAAGACTATGGGCTCCGCGGCAAGCAAAACATATATGGCGGATGATTAGCTCGTTGAGGAGCCGCAACGGCGGAGAATGAAAGAAAAAACGTTCCGACGTGAAACCAAACAATCAGCTAACTAAGGAAAATGCATCAAAGAATAATATCAAGACTAAAGCTGATCATCTTTCTGCAACGGCAGGCGAATAAGCAAATTATCTTCCGATTTAAAACGTATTCAAGCAATTGATGACTATTCGCGGAATGCAGAGAGTCAAAGGACTTAAAGTTTTTTTTTCAGTTAGAGACTTTGAAAATCTATGGCATTCATGGAATGTGAATCGATCAGCATTCAAGACGTTGAGAGTCTTGACAGTTAAAAATCTATTAACTATTTCTCATTTACAGTTAGATGGTACATGAAGCGTCCGTAACCGTTTCTGTAATAAACGGAGAGAATGTGAATCGACTGAAAAATATATATATACATATTGCAGCAAGCAGACAAAAGGAGTGAGCGGTTCTGAAAGGTAAGTTCGGAGATAAGAGATTGAGCACATTGCAGAAAAGAATCAAAGAGTTGGATACGATGATGAATAGAGATTAACAGTTGTAGAGCATGAAGAGTCCAGATGAGAAAGAATACATGAGTGATACAGTAACAGTCTCGGTGAGTTCTGCATGTGCTTAGTCTTGATGATAAATAGAGAAAATGTACAGAGATAGAATTATAACATCTGCAATACTGTCTAATTCATAATCATAATGTAAATGCTGACTTATAAAGCCTAGTCATAGACAGTGAGGGGTTGTAAGGGTTTGATTCATTCTGTAACTCAAAGAGTTCTCTGGGTGGTAGGGTGGAGCAAGGGAGAACAGAGTTCTCTGGGGTGTTGTAGCATCCCTCTGGTTTTTGCCAGAAAATAGACACAAGTTGGTGCTTGTATAATTGGAAGTTGGAGCTTCCAGAGGTAGCAGCCTCGTCTGGGTTGAAGCTCAGGAAAAATAAAAGAATGTAAAGAGGAGTTGGAGCTTACCTTTCATTCTTTAGAAGAAAAGTTTTTATTGTTTCCTCATGAAAACATTGTGTCTTGTGTTCGTTGATATGATTGAATGTTGACTGTTATTTAATTTGTTGCTATATGTTGAATGGTTTAAACATATGCCCATAATAAATCTGAAACATCTTTTAAAAGGATGCACTTTGGTAAGTAACTGATTCACCCCCCCTCTCAGTTACTTTAATCCATCCA
>LPNX011159740.1:5442-17402 GCA_001517045.1 Pseudotsuga menziesii | reverse complement strand
ACACTTAGTGGAATACTGACTGCATATGAAATGAGAATTTTTGGTGAGACTTCTTCCAGGAAAGAAGCAGCATTCAAAGCAGCAAAGAAGGAGAAGAAGAATAAAGAAGAAGTGAACCATTCTGAAAAATCAGAAGAAGATGAAGAAGAAGAAAATTTTGTCAAGAGCTTAAGAAAGGGTACAGGTAGGTACAAAGGTAAGCTTCCTTTGAAATGTTTTGGATGTGGTAGAATAGGCCACTTTGCTTCCAAATTTCCATATAGTAAGAACTCTAACAATGAGGAAGAAAGCAGTAAAAAGCCAAAGCAATACAAAAATAAATACAAGAAGTCTTTCAATAGATGTACTTTCAAGAAGAGGAGTTTATTTACTAAAGAAGAAAGTGATATATCTGATACCGATGAAAGTGATGATTAGTCAGATGAGAATCTCTTTATGGCTTTGGAAAATCAGAAAGACCAGTTTGAAGAGGAAGAAGATGGTGAAGTGGATTTGCAAGCAGAAATGGTAAGTGCTCTATGTGATTTAAGAAGAGAAAGAAAAGAATGTAGACATCTTAAGAGAAATGTTAAAGAACTTGAGGATGAGTTGAAAAAATCAAATGATTCATTTGAAAGCACTGAAGCAATGATGATTGAATTAAAACTAAAACTGGAAGAAGCTAGAATCACTGAATAATCTCTAAACAAATTAATTATGGTAAAGGATAAAGAGATTGAAAACCTGAAATCAGAAGTTGTCTTATTAAGGAAGAAGGTACAGGAAAGCAACATGAATCACAGTTCATCAATTCTGAATCAGATAATAGAAAGTCAGAGATCTGTAAATGATAAATCTAGACTTGGTTATAAGGCAGCAGTGATCAATGATGGTTCTAGTTCAATTTTGAAAGAAACAGGTACAGAAAAGAAGAATGAGAAAGGAGCTGATGAGAATTCAATGGTTGAGAAACAGGAAGAAAAATCAAGACCAATTGTTCAGAAAAGAACACATGACGGGTATCAGAATAAGTTTAATGGCTATTGTTTCTTTTGTTACAATTATGGACACAAGGCTGCGTTTTGCACTAAATTTTCAAGAAAAATATATGAACATAATGGGTATGAGAAGTCTAGACATGGATATGGAAAAAGATTGGATGTGACAAGTCAAAACAGAAATAGAAATACTCATAACAGATTTGATTTTTTAAACCATGAAACAGAATGTTATAAGTGTCAAAATTTTGGGCATATTTCAAGAAATTGCCCTACCAACTTTCAGAAAGGTAGTAAACTCATATGTACTCATCAACAAACTCAAATCTGGAAAAGGAAGACTGAAAATCTGAAGGCTGAAAATTGTAATGTAGCACTACAAGCTGAACATAAAATCAAATGGATAATAGAAAATGGATGCTCCAAACATATGACAGGAAGTAAACATTTGTTTATCAAACTAGACAAAGGAAAAGAGGGATCTGTCACATTTGGAAATGATCAGATAGCAAGAATAATTGGAAGAGGGACTGTATGTTTAAACAGTAAGAAAAACTTGGCTGAAAATGTCCTGTTGATAGAAGATATGGAACACAACTTGCTGATTGTTAGTCAAACATGTGATAAGGGACATTACATGATATTTGATTCAAATGGATGTCAAATAAAATATGTGAAAACAGATAAACTAATAGGTACAGCCACAAGAAGTGCAAGCAATGTCTATATTCTAGATGAGAAAAAGAATGAATGATGTCTTAGTAATGAGAATGAAAGCTGGTTGTGGCACAAGAGACTAGGTCACATCAATTTTGATAATATGATCAATATGAGCAAGAATGAAGCTATAAGAGATTTACCATCTTTAAATAATCTCTCAGGTTCAATGTGCAAGCAATGCCAACATGGGAAACAAACAAGAGTCAGATTTAAAACAAAAGAATACTCCACAACTAAACAGCTTGAGATAGTGCATACTGATATTTGTGGGCCCATGAGAACAAAAGGGATGAAAGGAGAAAAGTATTTCTTATTGTTTGTGGATGATTACACTAGAATGACTTGGATTTACTTATTGAAAAATAAATATGAAGCTTTTGACTTCTTTCAAACGTTTAAAGAATTTGTTGAAAATGAATGTGACAAGAAAATAAAGTGCCTGAGATCTGATAATGGAGGAGAGTACGTGTCAAATGAATTTAACAAATTTTGTGATGTGAACAGGATAAAGAGACACTTCTCTGTGACTGAAGCACCTTAGCAGAATGGGGTAGTAGAAAGGAAAAACAGAACAGTAGTAGAGATGGCTAGAACCATGCTCCATGAAGCAAAGTTGAGTAATGTGCTTTGGCCTCAAGCTATTCACACAACAGTTCACATACTGAATCGATATCTACTAAGAAATAACCAGTCTATCATGCCATATCAAATGTGGAAAGGAAGACCAGCCAGCGTTAAACATTTCAGGATTTTTGGCTGTAAGTGTTATATCAAACGAGTAGATCCACACTTGGGAAAATTAGACTCTAGAACTGATAATGGAGTATTAGTTGGCTACTCATGTTCTAGAAAAGCATATAAATGTTATAATTTCAGACTAAGAAATATCGTTGAAGCAATAGATGTAACATTTGATGAATCTGCATTCTTAAAATCAAAGACTAAGCAAAAGGAGTTTGAGACTCATAATATATTTGATAAGCACAGGTCAGATGATGAAGAGGATGAAATAGAAGAGGTTAAGGCTGATGACAGTAACAGATCTACATGTGATGATGAACAACGCTTCAGTTCTTCAAAAAATACAATTTCAACAAAATATCCAAGTAGTCGAATACAGAAAAATCACCCTGAAGAATCGATTATTGGGGATATAAACTCAGGTGTCGAGACAAGAAGTAAAAGACAACAACCCATCCTTGAAAAGCAGGTATCACTTCTCTCTCTGAATGAACCAAAAATAGTGAATGAAGGTATCAAAGATGAACATTGGGTAAATGCTATGAAGGAAGAGCTTAGTCAAATCGAAAAGAATCATACCTGGGAACTAGTTCCTAGACCTGCAAACAAAAATGTAATAGGAGCTAAGTGGGTTTTCAGGAATAAACTGGATGATACAGGAAAAGTAACCAGAAATAAAGAAAGACTAGTCTGCAAAGGTTATGCACAGGTAGAAGGGATTGATTACAGTGAAACATTTGCCCCTGTTGCTAGAATGGAAGCAATAAGGTTGATCTTAGCATATGCCAGCTCCAAACAAATCAAAGTCTACCAAATGGATGTGAAGTCAGCTTTTCTGAATGGTGATTTGGAAGAGGAAGTCTACATGGAGCAGCCAGAAGGATTTCATGTACAAGATGCATCACAGTTTGTTTACAGATTGAGGAAAGCGTTATATGGATTAAAGCAAGCACCTAGGGCATGGTACTCGAGACTAGATAACTACTTGATGCAGCAAGGATTCAAGAAAGGTCACACAGATAGTAACCTGTACATTAAATAAGAGAATAAAAGTATGATTATTATAGAAGTTTATGTTGATGACATAATTTTTGGGAGTGATAATGATAGACTGAGCACAAAGTTTGTTGAAAGCATGCAGCAGGAATTCGAAATGTCTATGCTAGGAGAAATGAAGTTCTTTCTTGGATTACAAATCAATCAATGTGACAGAGGTATCTCTATCTCTCAGACTAAATACATTAATGAAATGTTAAAGAAATTCAAAATGGAGGACTGTAAGCCAGTTGGTACACCTATGGTCACTGGATGTAAACTCAGTAAAGATGATGACTCTAGAGATGTAGACCAGACTATGTACAGATCTATGATTGGCAGTCTACTCTATGCTACAGCAACTAGACCAGATATTATGCATGTTGTTTGTCAGGTTGGAAGATTTCAGGCTTCACCTAAGAATGGTCACTTGTTGGCTGTAAAGAGGATTTTCAGATACTTAAAAGGAACAGCAAATCATGGTTTATGGTATCCAAAAGATAACTCTCTGGACTTATATGCATTTACTGATGCTGACTGGGATGGATGTGTTGATGACAGGAAAAGTACCAGTGGTGTTTCCTTCTTTCTTGGAGGTTGTTTGGTAAGCTGGTCCAGTAAGAAACAATCATCTGTTTCGTTATCTACAGCTGAAGCAGAGTATATAGGAGCATCAGGATGTTGCACCCAGATTCTTTGGATGAAGCAGATGTTGAAGGATATGCACATACATAATGATGATCACATTCCCATTTTCTATGATAATACAAGTGCAATAAGCATTTCAAAGAACCCAGTGATGCATTCAAAGACTAAACACATACCCATCAAATATCATTTTCTGAGAGAGCAGGTACTGTCCAAAGTTATTAAGCTTGAATATGTTGGAACAAAAGACCAGATTACTGATATTTTCACTAAGCCATTGCCCAAATATCAGTTTGAAATGCTTCGAGCTCAGCTGGGGGTTTGTCCACTATGAATATATTCTCATTCACATTACAGGTTGCCAAGCTCTTTATGGCTCTGATTTCTTGTTGGCATATGGTTACAGCTTCTTCTTTCTTGTTTTCTGGATACATTCTGTATAGATTGAAACAGTGACAGGGGGAGTCATGATCATAGGGGGAGCATTATTTCTAGTCTTTGCCATGCATGTCAAAAGGGGGAGAAAGTTTTCAAAGTTTGCCATCATGTCAAAGGGGGAGTTTGTTGGCCAAGATGTTGTCATTCTGTCAAAATTTGTAGCATAGGTATATTATACAGCATATTATATAGGAATCTTTGTACAGTAAAGCACACACAGCAGCAACGGGAAAAATGAGCTCCAATACTTACATAAATTAGAACGTACAGATTTTCCCACATTGGAGACATCCACGTACATATTTTCCCACATCGGAGACATCCACATCGGAGATACCCATCGAGAACTCCACATCGGAGATACCCATCGAGAACTCCACATCGGAGCTTTACAAGGTTAATCGTCGGCATGATAGTGGAATCAGGAGCCGCAACGGCAGAATCATAAAGGATAAGTCAGTTTGCAACGGTGGAAAATGAAAGAATAATATGATCCTATTTAAAAGCAACAAATCAGCCAATTAAGCCAATGCGTCGGAGAAAAATAACAAAGCCAAAACTGATTATCTATCCGCAATGGCGGACAAGCGACCTGCATCGGCGGCAGAGCATGTTTCACTTCGGGTGGCCAATTGATTTGCGAGCCGCAATGGCGGAAGAGAAAGAGGTTACAGACAGGAGACCAGAGGGCGGGAAAACTCTCAATCGAAAGTTGGCAGGCTTTACACTTCAGAGGCTTAACCACTTTGGGAGCCACAACAGCGGAGCCATGAAGAATAAATCAATCCACAATGGCAGGGTTTAAAACAAATGGACGAACAGAAAAGATAAAGCTTTCCGCAGCCGCAATGGCAGAAGCCGGAAGGATAATGATTGGTTTCATCCGCAACGCCGGAAGGATAGTGACTTTTTCATCCGCAACGGTGGAAGACTGAAAGACTACGGGCTCCGCGGCAAACAAACATATCGGCGAGTGGAAGAATAAAAGACTACGGAAGAATAGTCTGATTCACAGCTGCAATGGAGGAAGATGGAAAGACTATGGGCTCCGTGGCAAGCAAAACATATATGGTGGATGATTAGCTCATTGAGGAGCCGCAACGGCGGAGAATGAAAGAACAAAACGTTCTAACGTGAAACCAAACAATCAGTCGACTAAGGCAAATGCATCGGAGAAGAATATCAATACTGAAGCTGATCATCTTTCCACAACGGCAGGCGAATAAGCAAATTATCTTCCGATTTAAAACGTATTCAAGCAATTGATGACTATTCACGGAATTCAGAGAGTCAGAGGACTTAAAGTTTTTTTTCAGTTAGAGACTTTGAAAATCTATGGCATTCATGGAATGTGAATCGATCAGCATTCAAGACGTTGAGAGTCTTGACAGTTAAAAATCTATTAACTATTTCTCATTTGCAGTTAGATGGTACATGAAGCGTCCGTAACCGTTTCTGTAATAAACTGAGAGAATGTGAATCGACTGAAAAATATATATATACATATTGTAGCAAGCAGACAAAAGGAGTGAGTGGTTCTGAAAGGTAAGTTCAAAGATAAGAGATTGAGCACATTGCAGAAAAGAATCGAAGAGCTGGATACGATGGAGAATAGAGATTAACAGTTGTAGAGCATGAAGAGTCCAGATGAGAAAGAATACATGAATGATACAGTAACAGTCTCGGTGATTTCTACATGTGCTTAGTCTTGATGATAAACAGAGAAAATGTATAGAGATAGAATTATAACATCTGCAATACTGTCTAATTTAGAATCATAATGTAAATGCTAACTTATAAAGCCTAGTCATAGACAGTGAGGGGTTGTAAGGGTTTGATTCATTATGTAACTCAAAGGGTTCTCTGGGTGGTAGGGTGGAGCAAGGGAGAACAAAGTTCTCTGGGGTGTTGTAGCATCCCTCTGGTTGTTGCCATAAAATAGACACAAGCTGGTGCAGGTATAATTGGAAGTTGGAGCTTCCAAAGGTAGCAGCCTCGTCTGGGTTGAAGCTCAGGAAAAATAAAAGAATGTAAAGAGGAGTTGGAGCTTACCTTTCATTCTTGAGAAGAAAAGTTTTTATTGTTTCCTCATGAAAACATTGTGTCTTGTGTTCATTGAAATGATTGAATGTTGACTGTTATTTAATTTGCTGCTATATGTTGAATGGTTTAAACATATGCCCATAATAAATCTGAAACATCTTTTAAAAGGATGCACTTTGGTAAGTAACTGATTCACCCCCCCTCTCAGTTACTTTAATCCGTCCAACAGATTTGGCCTTCTGAAGTTTTGGTTTCTGATTTGAGGTTCCTTATGTTCTCTGTTCAATGGTCTATTATCTGTAGTCATCCTATCCATCAACCCCTCCATTGTCTTCATCATCATTAAGAGAAGAGGCAGTAGAAGTAGAAGGAAAATTTTCTTCTCTAACTTTCCTTTTATTTGTTTCTACTTTTTTCTTTATCTTTCCACTTTCCATCATATTAGCCTCCACTTCTAAATCATATTTAAACATAACAGGAAGGCTTATTGATTTTCTCTCTCTCAATAATAATGCAAAATCACTGTTAAAGTCATCCGGATAATGGAGTTTTCCAATGCCTACAAGGGGATTAATATCAGTAGGAATAGAGTTATACACCCTCATAAATCGATTAGAAAACTCATGGACAGATTCAAAATTTCCTTTATTGAGATTATTATATTGAGAAATAATGTGTAATGGAATTTTATTATCATCCCATCTTTCTAAGAATGAATTTTGGAAAGCTTCAAACGTGAGAATGGATCTAGCAAGTAAATCCCTAAACCACTTCTTTGTTTCTCTGGACAAACTTTTTGCAACCAACCTCATTTTAAAATCATCATCATCAACCTCCTCTAAGTCAATGAAATCATCAAATCTATCAACATGTTGTCTTGCTATGAAATTACCCTCTCCATCATACAAGGAAATTCTTTGGGCATAATTTTGGGAAGGTCATGCAATACAATAGGTAAGACCAAAGGAGCAAACCTAGCCGCCATTGGTCTAGCTGGATTTGAAACAAAAGGAGGATCATGAAAGGTTGGAGGGGTTTGAACAATTTGTGGGATATAAAGCAGTACATTTTGAACAATAGGGTTTATTTCTTCAACCTTTATAGAATGTTGAAGGTTTGTCCAAAGAGAATCAAGCAAATATGATTCTAAACTACTAGGATTAATTTGTGTATCTTTCAAATCAGATTCATATTTTGAGTTTAAAAATGATCTTTCAGAATTGGTTTCCCACCCAAAATCCTGAATGCTATGAAACTCTTGAGAAGATGATGCACCAAATTGAGAAATGTCTATTTTTTCTTTACCCCTACTTCTAAACAATATTTCTGGGTTTTCCACACTTTTTAATATTTTAGTATCAGGGTTACCTCATGTATGTGACCTCCTGGAAGCCAGGATGCCTTCTGAAATATTTCTTAGAATGAATATGGAGTCACCAGGTCAAATGTACAACCTTTTTCAAATGCAGAAATTTATGTTTGCCCATAGAAATCTTTTCTTCTTGGAATCTTGCAATCTTTGTCGTCTCTCCCAGGGCTGATTTGTACTCTCGTTACTTGGCAACAACGCCAATTTGTTAACACTCAAAATTTACCTTAGTTTGTAGAAGGGAATCTCAAGGCAACAACAAAACCACTTTAAGAAAGAAAGTTGGATTGTTTCTTTCCAGAGAGGGATCTCGCACTGAGTTGTTTAATAAGGCCAGATGTATAAATAAAATAAAAATTTAGAATGTGTTGGTGGTTGAAACAAGGCAAATATACATTGGGCTATGGAGTCACAAATATTTTTATGAATTACAGAACTATTTGCATGGGAAAATTCTACAAAGTAAATATAGTATTCGGTCATGGTCAAAATGCAGTTTGTCTGGTGATAAAAAAAGAAACAAGGACAGATCATCAATACAGAGCACCAAAAAGTTGAATTCTGCATTAACTTTAGTGAGAAACATGGGTGAATATCTAAAACAATAGACAAAGCATAACATTATGAATTCTGAAACTATTACACACTCATTCCAGATATGAAAGAACACATAATGGCAAGTTTAACAGGAAAGGCATGCACGTAAGAAGGGAAATAAAGGACTGTAACTACGAAATACACATGAATCTTTGTAGCAAAAGGCCATCATTCGGCTCTGTAATTTTATTAATGGTATATCTCAAAGTACATAACAGCAAATCTCACAAGTTCCAACCCTTTTTTTCATCTCAAAATGTTGTTTAAATACATAACATTCCTTCATGATATGAATAATTGATTCTAAAAATAGGCACAACTGCCTTTACATGTGTCAAACATATTTATTTTCTTATAACTATTTTTTGAAATAAACTAAACTCCTTAACTAACTAATTTCTCAAAATGAATTACAAAATGATTTCTTCTTTTCAACTGTCTTCAAAATCTTCACTAGCACAACTTGTATTTAATTTTTCCAAATTGTTCAACTGTCTTCCTGTTGTTGCCGCAACCTTTTCCCCGATTTTAGTTTTTCATTTAAAATATGGGACTCCTCCTTATCTTTATTTGTCTAAATCGACTGTTGAAAGCTTGGCGTCTCTGAGATTATCTTTGCGTTTGAAGTTGAACGTCCTTTGATTGCTTGCTTCGTTCAGTTCGATATGAGTCGTGTGGTCTGGTTATTTTTAATGCCCATAGAGTGTAAAAGTCTGCCTTAGCAAGATTTTGCTTTTTCGGCCACAATCGGGCCTTAGCACTGTTAGTTTTCCCTTTGGATCGGGCCTCTTTTGGAAGAAGTGGAGTCCTATCTCACCCATCGTTGCGGCTCCTAGACCAAATTCTCCGCCCGATTGAAGTGTCACCCGACGCCCGATTCGTGGGTGTGAATCGCTTGCTCCAGAGTTCTATCTCACCCGCCGTTGCGGCCGGAAGGGGGAAGTTGGCCTCCGATTCGTTTGCCGTCTGACGTCCGACCTACCGCTCCCGTTGTCTGCCTCTGACCTGCATTCCGTCCACTGTTGCGGGTGGCAGAGTTGTTCAGCTTCCGCCCCACTTCCCTTTGCCGCCCGATTTCCTATGGCGCCTACGTTCTCACTCCCCCTCTTCTGGTGATCCTCCGTCGTTGCGGCTCCTGGAGCCTTCTCCCATCCGGTGCAGAAACTTTGTCTCATCCGATCCAAGTACTGTCCGACCGCCGTTTCATTTTACCGTGAACTTTTCACCCGAATGAACCAGGCCAGCTTTTGGGGATTTTTCACCATAGTTAAAAAAAATTGTGATGTCCAATGTCTCAAGTTAGTGGATAATGCGTTTAAATTGTATGCAGGGAGAATCACATGGATCGCTAGAGCGGCCTACGGCGAGGAAAAGGACAACCCAAGCGGATGACAGAGGCGCCGATGAGGCGTTTTCAGCAGTTACTGTCAGAGGGTAAAACGCCTATTGAAATGATTGAAGAAAACGCAACGACCAGAAGAGAAACTGAATCGTCAAGGGCGCTGAAAGGTCACGCACTGAGGGAACCGAGAGGACATCAGTTGTAGTTTAAATAGGGGGAATGAAGACGGGAAAAGGGATTTTTCCCTTAGAAAATTTTGTAATGGTTGACTTGTAAGAGGAATTACTTCGTTTTGCAAAGTGAACTGCAATTTTTCCTGTTGGAAAGAATAAAGAAGTGAAATGTACCAATGCAATTCAATGAATGATGTTGAAGAGGAACTATTTCGTTTTCAGCTGTATTTCATTTGCTGTAAGGATATTTGACGTTTTGAGCCTAAGTTCTTGTTAACTATTCTTCAGTATTTTCTGGGATGCATTGTCACTAAGAGCAATAACTGTTGTTATAGAATGATCGGCTATCTGGTTATTTGAATATTTGTAAGTTTTTTGTTATGTACCGTGAGAAGAGTATCAGCTATCTGTGATTTTTCTCACCGTATGTGATATTGTATTGCTCAGTTAAGATGATAACCTCGCTCCCTAGGGATAGTTTAGGTAGTTAGTTTATTTCTGTTTTGTATCTGGTTTAGTTGTTTGTGAGCTTAAGACGAGAGGTAAGAACCTGCGCATCACTTTGTGACCGCTCCTTGCATCTGGATCACCCTGCATTTATTTAGGCACGTGCATATCATTTATTTAAGTCAAAGTACAAAAACTCGGTGGGCCGGGCCGCAACCGGTAAAGCCTGTGTTTGTTACTTTGACCTACGGTAGCCGGACCGTAAGTCGGACGGATTCCCTACACCAAACAGTCAACGGGCTAGTTGGGAACGTTGATTGGGGAGAATCCCTTACTGTTGCCGCCTGCGAATTTCCAGGCCACAACAGTTTTGGCGCTAGAAGGAGGGCCGCCAGTGCATGGCTGGCCGAGGAAACCCGTTTTACAGAGATTATTCCGCTGGTTACAATTCTGAAAGTAGTGGACCACGAAATCCAATCCCAGAGGAAGAAAATAAAGAACATATGTATCCTGTTCGCAACGAAATTGTAAATGATCTAAGAAGACATACTCGTGCATATGTAAAGAAGATCGGAGGATTGCCAATCATTCTCGAGTTTCCTAGAAGAGAATACAAGAAGAAAGACCGCCCTGTAATAGAAGATTCGGTGTTGGTTGGAGACTGGCAAGAACTTGTAGAGACTGCCTTACAAGAAATAGAGCTACCTTTGAATCAAGAAGGCCCTGAGACCCCTTATATTTCTCCTATTCACACCCCGGTTGGTTCACCTCCGCACTCTCCACCTCGATTAATGGCAGCAGCTAACGCAAACCAGCCACCTAATCCTCCAAACCCACCACCTGCATGGAAAGCCAGATCACCTCTGAATCTGACCCCACCTTTGCACGACCTACCTCAAGCCTTCGAAAAGTTATTGCCTAAGTTTGATCCCAATGAGAAGATATTGGTAGACGACCACTTGCAGAGTTTTTATTTAGCTATAGAAGGATTAAGGGCAGGGGACCATGAAGATGTGGTTTGTAGACTCTTCCCACATACCCTTAAAGGAGCCGCAGTCTCTTGGTATTTTGGTTTGCCTGCCAATTCTATTCCAGATTGGAACACCTTCGAAAGAATGTTTAGAAGTAAGTATGCGGTCCAAAAGACTCATGCTGCCCTTATGAAAGGACTTTGTGCTTTGAAAAAAGAAAAGAAGGAAAAAGTGCACAGTTTTACGCAAAGGTTTACAGCATACCTTAAAAACTTCTCTGATGCGGATAAACCTTCAGAAAAGGTCCTAATCGAGTATTATACTTCAGCTTTGGGTCCTGACCTGGCCATGTTCGCAAAAGGTAGGGCCAAGCCCACTTTGACGGAGACTTATGAAGAGGCAGAAGTAGTGGAAGCAGAAAGGGAGAGCATTGAAGACTATCCTGAACAGTCGGGGTAG
>LPNX011159659.1:8199-25394 GCA_001517045.1 Pseudotsuga menziesii | reverse complement strand
AGGATATATATAAGTTGTCATTATTACAAATTAACTTCCTAAAAGATTTACTGGTATGTTAGTTTAGCTAACAAAGGGTGAGCATGGCATGTCTTGGATTCCTCACTTCATGATAGGAGTGAGTTGGAGGGGTAGTGTGTAACGTCTCCACCCCTCTATTGGCGAGAGGACGCGACTATACTGCTATCAATCTGGGCAAACTAGTCCTGTGAACATGATATAAAATGCATTGAACTTAAAAACATACACAGATGCATAAATCAATAACACATCAGAAGGAAAACACATTCCATTCAAGCATTCAACATGTTCATATTATTTACGAAGAAAACACAATTGCAGAGTTAAATGCAAGAATACTTATCTTGAGAAGAAGCTTCCCTGCAACTAGATATGTCGCTGCAACGTTCCACCCAACCGTAGGCCAGTGTGCTCCTTACTCTCTCAGCATCACTGTCACCCCCGAGCTGGGCATGATTTGCACAGGGAACTAGGGGACACAGACTTACACACAGTGAGGCCAAACACCCACTGTCAAGTCAATAACCACATCCAAACCCAGTCAGCCCACTAACAGAGGGATTCTTGGACTTACTCAACCAAGCCAACACCGGTATGCTCTACACACCAAAACGCAGGTTCTAGGTATGAACCAAAATAGTTTCGGCAACAAAACGAATTGCCAAGATGGGTGAAAACAACCCCCTAACAGCCAATTCGATTTCCAAGGACGTTTTGGCCCTAACGTGGCCAAAATGAACTCAACAACACCCAATAAATTCGTGGGTCTCTTCTCAATCTGTTGGGAGTTGCCCAAAAATGATTTCCAGTCATGGGAGAATAAAAATAGACCACAGAAACGGGCATGAGAAGATGGAGGACTAAGGAAACTCCACTGCGTGGGTATAAAATCAACAAAGTGAGAGTAATCAGCTCCTGCGTGAGGGAAAAACAACTTCCTGCCAGAGAGAAATTACGACTCCCTGTGTGAGTGCATGAGGAATGCCCTCTTGGGCGTGAGTGGTATATGGCTTCCCTCTTCCATGTGAGGGAAAATGGGTTGCGACTACCTCCGTAAGTGAAGAATGTGGCTCCCTTCCTTCACGTGAGGGTAATTGGGTGAGAGATCTCCCTTGGGAAAGCGTGGGGTCAAAGTCTGAGAGCCCTGTCAGCACTGATGGCTGCCCATACTCCCCTTTCCCCAAGGAAATAACTGTCAAACTACTCTTTGGAGAGTTAAGTGGTTGGTTGAATAAGACAAGAAAAGTGGTTGGTTGAATAAGACAAGAAAAGTGGTTGGTCGCTGATGGGTTCTCCTTTTGACACTTGGATTCTCCCCATTGGCTCAAGGTTAAACATCCCCTCCCCCCTCCTTATCCTCGGGAAATCATGCCCCCATCGGGTTTTTGCCTTTAGCTCCACACTATGATTAATTACAATACTTACATCATATATATTTAATGCAAACGGGGTCAAAACCGAGATGTTACATAGTGAGGGTGTGTATGTGTGTTTGTAAGGTGGATGGTGATAAGGTTAGGGTTTGCATATGTATGTGAACTCAAATTTTGTGGATATAAACTATTTGTATTTATTACAACTTTAACTTATTAAAAGGTGTCTCTATTTGTAACCAATCCATAACATTGTCTATTTTTATTGAATGAAAAAATTGTTTTTCCTATAAAATTCTTCAATAAATCTATCACACAAGTTGGTTTTGTGAAAAACTTAACAAAATTTTGATAAGTAAAAAACCACTTTAAAACACAACCTTTTACTTAAGATTGGACCTTAGAACCTCTAAAATACTTTTGATTATAAATTGCATACAATGATCAATACACATGATTCAAACATAAATCATATTTATCTAAAATACCTTTGATTATAAATTGCATACAATGATTAATACACATGATTCAAATATAAATCATATTTATTAATATAGATCTCTGTATATAAATATATTTATTGTGATATTTACTTTTGAGAAAGATTATTTTATTTTGTATTTTCCATATATTAATTTACATTTCAATTATGTTTTTTTTTTAATTTTTTTATATAAAATGTCTTAATATTACTTACAAATTGTGATAGCATACTAATTTTAAAGTGTAATTTGTAATATTTTTTTTCCTTTATTCCATAGACAACTCCTTTACTCATTATTTAAATAAATTTCAATTTGCACTCCAAAATCAGCTTACTTTTATAAGAAACGTGTTTTAAAAGTTAGATTCTAAGAACATGTTTCATTAACTTAAGCCCACTTAGATTCTAAGAACATGTTTCATTAACTTAAGCCCACTTTTATGGTTTGTTGTGACCCTAACTTTACCTTTAACTCCAAATACAAGGCTATACCTTATTTACAGTCAAAGGGAGATGCACAAATTGTGAACCATTTAACTTTTTTTCATATTGTGTACGGTTCATCTTCATTGCATTTATTGTTACGAATTTCCAATATTGCATTCTTTGCGTTTATGGTTATGAATTTCCAAAATTACATTCTTTGGCATGATGTCAGTCAATGTCATTTACCCATGAATTGTCATATACAGATAATTGTCGAACGAACTGGATAGAGGGTCTTTAGATTGACAGTTGGGCTATTAAATAGGCAAGAAGTTCAATTCCTCTCTACATCTGTATGTCTGATGTAACTCATTCAATTTGAGCACTTCAATTACTCTTTTCAACTTCAATGGCATTGGGAAGTTCAATTCTCTTTTGTCCAAAGATCTGGGAATCAATGATCCACTGGATAGCTCCTCCATTAAAGTCTAAAACATAATTTCTTGGAGTCTCACTCAGAATTGACTTAGTAAGAATTTCTGAAGCAACTAATTAAAACCAATTGAGATTGCATAGAGCCTATTTTACAAAAGGAAACCATTAAATCAAAACCAGATTTTGCCATACGTATCATATTTGTTTCAATAATTTGAAGTATGACATACAATAGAAAAGTACACTGGAATGAAATTACAGCATTCATATCAATGACAAAAAGATCTATTTGGTCAGAATAATGGTTTCCAAATTCCATGACAAAAAGATCTTTTTGGTCAGAATAATGGTTTCCAAATTCCACAACAGCATCATATCAATGACACATCTATTCGGTCAGAATAATGATTTCCAATTTCCATTTATTGAATATCATTGCAATACAACAAGAATATTTAGCTCTTCATTTAAGAGCAGATCCTGGTAACATCGACATGATCGATAGAGATCCAAAGGTCTGTAATAGATGTTAGAGATTAAAATAAATAGAGCGTATATACAGGGAGTCTTAAAATCAGAACCCATGAGCAAAGCAAATGACTCTAAGATAGAGACATCTGATCAAGCCGTTGCTCCTCTGAATCAAGAAGCCCTTTCTGAAGCAGAAGCAGATGCAATAGAAATAAAGTCAGCTATACAAGTAGAAGATTATGTTCTATTCACAGGAGATGAATGAAGAAGCTTTGATGGCAAGAAAATAATTTCAGTGGTAGGCCATAACTGGTTAACATGGGGATTGTCTTGGAGAGGCCTGACTATTTACAAGGCCAGCAGACATGGGTAAATATTTAATCAGGCATACATGTTAATATGGGAGGAATAATCAAGGGTTCCAGCTCCTTCCCATCCCATCCATTCTTCCCACTCATCGCAATAATCGTTAAGGCCATCCATATAGTAATCGTCAGAAACATTTTGCTGCTTTGCTTGTGCCAAACTGGACATTACAGACTGTTCATTCATCACAAAAATAACTACAATCAGAAACATTGGCATGCGTAAGAATCTAACGATCTGAAAAAGAAAAATTTATATAAACAAAAGCTGTTCTTAGACAGCAGCAATTACCTGATAAGCCTGATTGATCTTGTGAAATTGAATTCCACAGTTGTCTCCTTTGGAAACATCAGGATGATGCTGTAACCATATTATATCAACACATGAGTACAATTTGATTTTGTTCATAACTTAATTGTTGAATAGCATTGCTATGATCTATAAAACAGGTAAACAGCCAGAACGTACTGTTTCTTGAAAAAAATTCAAGAATGTGTGAGATGGCTGCTTATCATGGAAAACTATTATTTAAAAGAGGGGTTTTCTAGTTTCAAGTGGGCACTTCCATTTACCTGCAACGCAAGGCGTCTGAAGGCAGTTTTAACATCTTTCTCATTAGCCCCAGGGCTCAATTTCAGAGTCTCATACTCTTCTTTCATCCCAGGGAAAGAAACAGAGGCCATCACAGTTACATTGCTCCTGCCTCTCTGCAAATTCTTCTGCTCCCCACTTTTCTTTCTCAAGAATGAATTCCCCTGGGCACCGGCCATAAGTCTTCTTACAGCGTCTTGAATTCCCCTGGGCACCGGCCATAAGTCTTCTTACAGCGGCAGCCATGATCTCTAACAAAAATACGCTGATCCAGAAACCGAGCTTGAATCCCAGCTGCAAAATAATCCGATCTAAAGGTCCAGATACAAGAATTGCTATACCAAAATCCAGTTAAAAAAACAAAGAACAGAGATTGTAACAAATGTGGCTAAGGTAATCAAAGCACAATTGAAGAATAAATTAATTGCGCTATGCATATATAAAGATCCCATACCCGGACTCGAAAACCAGTTAAGACGGTGGATTTGGATAAGCCCGGAGAAAACGAGATCTCAGAAAATCAACGGCTGAATCGCCCGCTAAGAACTGAAAGATAAGATTGCGCATTATTTCCATTAAAAAAAAAACAATGGAATGCAAGCAGATCCCACCTTTCCTCCATCTGCTCAATGAAAATTTGGCGACATATCCCGTATCATCAAACTTTGGCGCAGGGGAGATCTTCGGGCGGGATCGAGAGGTTTGAATTTGAGATTGTCTGTCAGGCTGGTGGAGAATTAAATGAACAGACGGCCGCGGACGGAGGGAGACGGAGATGAACTTGACGGAAACGGAGAGAAGATGAACGGGGAAGCCACGACGGTGTGGGAACGGAGGGCCGGTGACGGAGGAAAAACCTGAACGGTGGTCGGAGTGCCGGCGCGACGATTGCCGCCGGGCAAAATCGTCGCGTCGGTAGCTCACTCCTATTTCCATGTGTGGTCGTGAATCTCGTGACTCTTGAGCAGTGAGCAGGGTTGGAATTTCAAATGGCGGACACCCGTCAAAATTGCCGTAACAATCAAAATCTGAAACGTTTTCTGTATTCAATAACAATCAAAATCTGAAACGTTTTCTTTCTAAGCCAGATTTTGACGCTTTTGGTAAAATCTTCCGGGGAAAGAATACTATGTACGGGGGCCAAAAGGTTCATAAAAGTTAAGAGAGAGGTTGAGTTACCGATAAGAATTTCCAATGAATCGTTCTGTTGGAGAGTGCCGGATTCCATCTCTGCTCGTGAGTACTGAAATAAATTCCATTATAGTTCCATGTGTAGTCGTGAGTCACGTCGTGAGTACTGACTGATTCAGTGACAACTCAAGTCTGACATCTTTTATGGTGTCGGTCAAGCAATTCCCATGCTCCCATTACCATTATTAGCACCGAAACTGGGCACTACAAGAGGAATTGCAGGGAACTGAAGAAGAAGAATGAGAACGACTCTGCAAACGTGGTAACAGAAGAAGTGCAGGATGCTCTACTTCTCTCAGTTGACAGTCCTGTTGATTCTTGGGTTCTGGATTCAGGAGCTTCCTTTCATACGACAGCGATTCGATAAATCTTTGAGAACTATGTTGCTCTGTGACGTTGACGTTACAAACACACTATTCTGCTATAAAATAGCTTTATTATATGTCACTCTAAAATAATGTTAACCTTTGGGTAATAACTTGGAAGTTATTTGAAAATTCAACCATTTAAGGATTATTTTTATTTAAATTTGACATTTTTTATTTTGTAAATTTAAAATGTAACTGTGTTTTAATCATAATTTTGATAAAAATAAATTCAGCACTTTCAAAAATCTTTAAATTACTTCAACAAACAAATTATTACCGATGTAACAATTAATAAATAATTTATTAAACTTTTAAAAATAAATCAACATTTTAAAATATTCAAATTATTACCGATGTAACAATTAATAAATAATTTATTAAACTTTTAAAAATAAATCAACATTTTAAAATATTCAATTTGAAATTGCATTTATAAGAGCATTTGAACCTTTTGAAAAATTCTAATGGTTTCTTCAAAAAAAATTAATTTGTTATGGGTAAATTTTAAATTACAACTTTAAAAAAGTTTAAACCAGTTTAATTTTTAACAAATGGGAGTCGACTCCCATTACGCCGTAAATCACACCAGTATCTGAACCAGACGGAGAGCCAGTCCCATAACGCGTTGAACTAGAGCCGCGGAGCAGGGGTTTATTTCTAATTGAGACGATCGTAAGCATACCACTTTGATGCCCCGCCAACTATTGATGAAAAAGGCGGAGCAGGGGTTAATTTCTAATTGAGACGATCGTAAGCATACCACTTTGATGCCCCTCCAACTATTGATGAAAAAGACGGATAACTGCGGGCAGCGTTCGTCTGGTAGCGCGCTTGCTAATGAAGGTCCGTGTCTGACTGGCGTGGCGTATCACTTGTGCTTGTTATGATCAGTCCAGGGTAAATGCGTTTTTTTTCCAGCCGACGATTGGAGTTTGGAGTAATCGCCAAAAACAATCAGGTTCGGTGCCAAAAACGGTGCCAAAAACGATCAAAAACGATCAGGACGATCAGGTTCGGTGCCAAGGTTTGGTGCACAGTAGTGGTTGAAGCATCAAATACAAAGGCCGTAGTCGCAGAGGTAGAGTCGGCCGACAGTGACAGCATATATCGATCGATTATTCTCAATGAACAGGAAAACTATGCTGTCTGGTCCTGGATATTTTTGTGGGCTGTCTGGTCCTGGATATTTTTGTGGGTGAATTTATAGTGTTAAACAGAATTTGAAGGCAGAAGAGAAGAGGGAAGATGGCGACTCTGGGAGATATTGCAGTAGCGGGAGTCCTAAATCTCTTGCTCGCCTTTGCGTTTCTGTTGGCATTTGCGTTTCTGAGGTTGCAGCCCATAAACGACAGAGTATACTTTCCCAAATGTTATCTGAATGGCTCAAGGGAAAGCCCCAGGAACTCCTCAAGATCAACTCTGAGCAAGTTTGTGAACTTGGACTACAGAGCGTACACACGATTTCTCAGTTGGATGCAGGAGGCTCTCAGAATGCCCCAGTCGGAGCTCATTGATCACGCAGGCCTTGATTCTGTTGTTTATCTTCGGATCTACATTGTGGGGTAAGTAACGATTTTCTGCAGTAGTCCTCTGTTTTTTTTTCTTAATGAAAAGCTAGGACAGACCCGGGTTCAGATGGGCTTTTGCTTTGCTATTGTCTATATTCAATCCACCCAATACACAGTTTAGAGTCAATGCACCCTTGTTCCACTTCAGTTTAGATTCCTGGGTGTAGAATGCAATGAATGGAAATTTTACACATACATACAGCGTAATTTTAATGCAATAACTGATAACAAACAACCCTTATATCATGGCATACCCACGCCACAAATCAACAGATAGAGAAATACAAGAAGCTATGCACCCAAACCAATCAATGGAACATACAAATCTATTATTAAGCAATTTAAGTACAAAAGAGGGTGTCTTGAAGTTCTGTGTGTCAAATATTCGGGATTCATTTGGAGCTCCATGGTTATTAGCTATCCAAGTTATCGCCGTTGTTTCAATTTTACTTTTGTACAAAAACCGCACAGAAAGAGATAAAACTGTGCTTACCAATCATTTGTGATAGGGTGACGACTCATTGATGGCACGGAATGTGTTGGGGCCAGATCCATGCCTCCGTACTTCTGGAGCTTCTCGTCTGTGCAGCTCAACAACCGTGTAATAGGGCCTGGGTGTCCACTCTTCCTGTAGCTATTCATGAGGCCGACTGTCTGCCAATCAAAATAGTTGTCACATTCCACAGAGAACAATGTGTGGAACCATGCCTTCTCCAGAGCCAACAGAGAAGAACTCAACTACTGTAAGCATCAGAAACCATGTCCCCACAAATCCTCCATGAACCTATGTGACCGCCATGTCTCCCTCTCTCTAATTTGTCCAAATCTGCTGCCACCCAAGTTCAGATACAGAGGAGATCCGTTCATAACAGGGCTGCTAAAACACATTTGTGAAATATGCTCTCAATGAATCTCCATCTCCAATACCGCTCCATGAATATGAAGGGTTTAAACGCAAATGTAGCATTGGACGTCGTCGCTTAATAGAGGGAAGAACAATTTTTTCATGCCAATTGGGCGGCATGCAAGATGGCCATGCATGCAAGATCCGCGACACGCGTGGAAGGACACTTAAGGTTTAGAAGGGTTTGTATAGTGTATGGATTCAATACTTGTTATTTTATCACTCGGTCTCCGATCCAGGGTCAATTAGGTTTTATATCGTCCGGAAGATGAATCCCAACGACTAGTATAATGTATGGCCCTGAACTCAGCTACAGTCAGCTTTATCCTTGTTGTGGTGACAATGTTTTTCCCAATGGAACAGTACCTTTATCCTTTAATGCTTTATCCTTGATGTTTTTCCCTTATTGCTTTATCCTTAATGTTTTTCCCTTGATGCTTTATCCTTTTAAACGTCCCTTGTCTGTTTTTAAGCTTATGTAAAATTGAAGTGTAGAGAGTAATCGCCAGGGTAACACTTCATGCGGTCCCAGGTTGAAGGTTCAAGGAGGGCTTTGGCTCAAGGGATATATAGCGTTAAGGGTCAAGGGATTAAAATCATGGGTAAGGTTAAAAGAGCTTGCCTATTTCTTTTCTTCGACTCATCTCTGGCTTAACCACTCGTCGTACTCCATTTGTATTCCACTTTCATTATCTTTCACCATTTTGTGTTCTACTTCAACTCGTGGTGTTCGACTGTGCGTGCTCTCGCCACATATTTTTTTAATTACCTGTTATCACAGGTTCTCAACAGGTTATCCATCACTTACTGGGGGATTTGTGCTTTTCTATTCTCATCAACCCCCGGATAGCATAATGGGAAGGGGATAGCAATCTTTATTTGTCCATAATTTTTACCAGTAATGTGTGACTGGCTCTCGTCCTGACACCTGCCAAGACCATACCATACCTCACTGGATAAGACCAGCCGATAGAATACAAGCGCATATGACCCCAGCCCTTATAAGAGATTTCTGTTAGTATGAACGAGCCTAGTTCCGTAAGGTGTAGCTGGCTCTGCTCTGTAGGGCATTATAACGGTTAAATATATCTATAAAAGCTCGCTGATTTATAGCTGATTATAATCGATGGTTAATGATGCGGGTTTGCTGGTATATAATCTCGATTGGCAAACTGTTAACAGTAAGCACCGGTCCCCAACTAAACTTAATGGTTAATTTTGCGTTGATTGTCTGATTTTTTGTGTGATTCTAATGATGCAGAACCGAGAAGCCGATCTGAGCTTAGTACATTTATAAAAACCCATATAGTTTGCGTTCTCATGTCAGCAAGGCCGACTGCTGGTGCTGCTGATTGGCAGATATACATAGCAAATGGGGTTGCTGTAGAGTTGCTGCAGTGGACAATCAGGCTCGAGCTGACTTATTTCTTTTTAGGGTTCTGGGAGTTTCCCGAGGTATATATCAGTTAAGGACATTTTGTCAGTTGCTAAGCTCCATAGGATTTTGATGGAAGAGGACTCTATTGGTTCCCAGGGATTCCAAGAATTTAACAGTTCAATGCATTCCAGTAGTCGTTCAAGATTGAGAGAACATTGCAATGCTTAGGTTTTTTAGGTTATGTCGACAACCACCTTCGCAATTCACAAAAGCCAGCCGAATAGACCAATGAATCTTCATCTGCAAGGGGATATTGGCTGAAAGATCCAGCAAATATAAATAGAGGTGATGCAGTCTTATGAAACTTAGCTTACAACACGGCGTTCTTTTATTGGACCCCTAGGTACAATTACTAGTTAATGGATTGGATGTTTTAAAAGAGAAGTTGTCTAGAAATTTTAAGATTTAGATTGGATGGTTTTGTTTTTACTTTATTTTTGTATTTTTATTCAATAAAATCAAAATGTATCTATGTTTTAATAACTATTTTATTAATATAAATAATAATTAAAACCTAAATTTTAAAATATTATGATTAATTTTTTTTTAAAATTATGCCAAAAAAATTCATAAGTTTCCACCTCCACTTTGACCATAATAACTATCAACATAAGAATAAAGGTGCGTACATATACAAATAATAATTCAAGGATATATCCAACGACCAAAATGCTTCGCAGTAGCGGGAATCCTACATACTAGTAATGGCTGAAACTGTAATTTTTGTTGTTTAAATCATAATTTGGATAATTTGGGCCGTTTCAGAATCTAACATTTTAATTTAGAATGACCCTAGTGTTGCAGCCGCAACTTTTTCCCCCTAATTTCTTAAATTTTGGGGCCCCTCCTTATCACTTAGAGTTGTTTTGATTTCGTGTGATCCATGAAGGTCTGGTCTAGCCTTAGCTTTGGTCGATTCTAATGATTGATTTGCAGCCTGTCTCTCCAGAGCACGTTTGTGTTAAGATTTTATTGTGGATCGCAGAGTTGAATGTGGTTTTGATAGCCAGAGTTTAGTCAGATCAGTTGCCTTTTAAGTAAACCGTTGTCTCTGAGATATTTTAGTCTGGTCGCTGCTGTGTTGAGCTCTTAAACACTTAGTTTTTTCTGTGATCGGGCGTAAATTTTATGTTAGATCGGAAGCTGTGAAGTTTCAGCCCCTCCGCCGTTGTGGCTCCGAAATCGTTTATTCATCTGAAGTCCGAATCGCCCCGATGGCCGATACGTATTGACTTGCTTGGCCGTGTGTCCAAAACCTATTCTCTTCCGCCGTTGCGGCTGGGAAAGCGGTTTTGCGTCCGATGTCAAAGCCGTCCGATTTTCGATTTACTTTTCCCGCCTTTCTGTTGCGTGCCTGAAGCCTCTACCTTTCCGCCGTTGCGGCGGGAAAAGTGTTTCCACCCCTGAAATGAAAAATCGTCTGACTTTCGATTTAAAGCCCCTCTTGCCCGCGTTTCGCTTGTCCACAACTTATGCCTCGCCCGGCATTGCGGCTGGGAAAACCTTGTGGCCTCCGATCTTATTTCCTTCCGATTGCCGACTTTAAGTTTTCCCGCCAGTGAGTTTCCTGTTGACCATCGTAGGCTAAGTTTGTCAAACCCGCAGGTGGTGCGCCTTGCCATTTCCTTGTGGAATAGTCGTTTTTTAATTGTTAATATTTGTTGTTTTGAATGATGCTTGTCGATTGATGGCATGCGGTTTTGAAGAAAGCGGTCAATCTACCGGGTTGCAGAGAAAGACGGACCCGTTCGGCGGAAGTGTGACTGAAACCAGGGGAGTGGAGGACGAAATCCGGAGCCGTAAAGGCGCGAACCCAAAACTGATCAGTTACCAAGTGGCTCATGATTGCATACAGACAAGATATAGGAATGTGAAGCGTTTGAGAAACTGAAAGACCATGCGTCTGGGGGAAAACGAAACGCTCTGTAATTGTAGTTTAAATATTTGAAAGTGGAACTGAGTAAAGGGCTTTTTCCCTGGAAAATTTTGTAAATGTTTGCTTGTAAGAGGAACTACTTCGTTTTACAAAGGAAACTGCAATTTTGCCTGTTGGAGAGAGTGAAACATGGAAGGCATCAAATGTAATTAAATGAGCAATGTTGAAGAGGAACTATTTTGTTTTCAGCTGTGTCTCATTGACTGTGAGATTGTTCTAGTTTCTTGAACCTATGTTCTTGTTGAATGTCTTTCAGTATATTTTTGTGATGTTTTCTGCTCTGAGTAATAAATGTGGTTCATAAAGCAATTGGCTATCTGATTGTTTAAATATCTGTAATTGTTCATGTGTTTGAAAGAAGTATCAGCTATCTGTAACTCTTCATAGTGCATGTGCAAAATGTATTACTCACCCAAATGATAACCTTGCTCCTTAGGGATAGATTAGATAGTTAGTTTATTTCTTATTGTATGTGATTTGGTTGCTTGCGAGTCTAAGACGAGAGGTAAGAACCTGCGCATCACATTGTGACCACTCCCTGCATCTTGATCACCCTGCATTTAGTTAGGCACTTGCATTTCATTTCTTAAGTCAAAATACAAAAAAAAAACTTGGTGGACCGGGCCGCAACCGGTAAACCCTTTTGTTTTGTTACTTGACTTACGGTAGCCGGACCGCAAACCGGACGGATTCCCTATTCCAAATAGTCAACGGGCTAGTTGGGAACGTTGATTGGGGAGAATCCCTTACTGTTGCTGCCTACGAATTTCCAGGCCTCAACACCTAGTTAATGGTTAAAAAAGAAAATTATAATTTTTCAATCAATTTTTGATCGGTTTCAATGAAAAAATTACCAAAAAAGTGGGGCGTTTTAATTGGCCTTTATCCTACCAGGATTAAAACATGCAAAAAAGCAAAGAACACTTTTGCAAATCGTCGAGCCACCCACGTACGCGGGAACCACCAAATGACTAGGCAGCTGGGATACAACCAGGGATCAAGATTGAAGGGCTGGTCTTAATTTCGTATAGAAGGTTATATATTCATGCATCCCTTCATTGATGAAGGGATTTCAAAAATCTTACATTTCAAATGACAGTAATAAATTAATTGTACATTTCATTTCCTCGATGACAAAAATTAAAAACAAAAAATTAAATTGCAAAATAGGATTTGTAAAATTGCACGAGTGAATGTATATCCCTGCCTACATTGTGTTCAATCTATTTGATTGGGGAATAAGTCTAGAATTGCTCAGACACTTTAAGGTTTATAATCAAAAAGGAACTTAGACAGATGGTCAAGCCGGATAGTAAAATCTATGGCTATAAATTTGGAAGTATGGATTGAGGACGAAAAAACGTGCTCACTTAAGAGACCATTCTTGATGGTGTTGAAGGAATTCAAAACAAGAGGCAACCTATGCTAGAACTCTGAAGCTTCAGTCATAAAATAAAATCTATAGGGGAAGCAGAAGCAACCAAAGCTGAATGTTTTGAGATTACTGAGAAATTGATAAAGTATCGAAAAGATGCAGACCTGAAGAATAAACAATGGAGGTTTTTGCACAGTCATCATCTGAAAGTTTCACAGGGCCAATTCAGAGAATTATCCTCTGACAAATATAAAACTAAAGTCCTCAAAAAGTAATAGGTTGTAAACTAATGAACTTGTGCTTGAATGCATGCACATCTTCTCCTTACAATAACAGGAAAGGCAAATTTATATAAAATTACCTTGGCTACCGGAGTTAGCCAATGAATCTAACGAGTTCTTCCTCCGCCGTTCATTGTGTCCTGCCAGCAACTTCTCTCTGCATCGTCAAATTCTGCTATGCCATGGAATCTAGATAGGCACCACAACACTCAATTATTCATGTGTATTATCAAATTATATACTTAGTATGTATGGATCCATGTTGACCTACTCAGAAAAAAAAATAGTGAGGTGCAACCGTCTCCTGGTTAGTTACCTGCTTCACTGCCGACAGAAGCGTTGCTCGGTACCAAGAATAATGAATTTGGGGGCTTTGGAATGCATTTCATAGACTTTATGTCTCTTGTGATATTCTTTTGCATTTTCCAACACTACGTTACATCCTTCCACTTGACAACGAGGAGGTTGCGCGGTCGAAGCCGGCAAAGCCCTTGGCTTCTTATAAACACAATCGCCAGTGCTATTACCAGTGACTGGATTAATTACCTTAGCCGGATTCACAGAGTCTCCAAAATGCTGCCGCTTTCCTAGCTTAAGGCACGTTAAGGAATCCCCTTGAACATCCTTGATGACATTAATGTTATCTCTCATGGGACCCTCGTTAGCACTCTGATAATTGTCATTCCTCCTGAGTCCCACCCAAGCCAACTACCACCATATTTCTCTGACCAGAATGGCTATACTCGGAACCCCCAAGAAAATTACCACCATTTGCAACCCCTTCTACAATCCAACCCTTCAATAATCCATTGCCTTCACTTTTAACACAACCCTCAGCCAAAAGATTCTGATGAATCTTGACATCCAGAGGAAACTGTGCCTTATGATTGCCTGAAAAACTCCCATCGTTGATGACTTCAGTAAAATTACCAGCAGCCATGAGAGGCTCAGACAGGGGTGAGGACTCATGAACCATGTTCGTCCCACGGAATAACTCCTTCCCAATATTATAACCCTCTTTTGAACAAACCCATTCAACCATGGGTAATCTCTCATACCTATCCCCGCCCGTACTGTAAATCCCTGTGCAACCTTCCCAGTCCCAAGGACTCTTTAAATGCCAATCTGGCATCTTAGAGGGCCAGCAATGATCATGGATGCTGCTGTTGTTACCACCATGATTTGCCATGGAATTTGAGTCCATATTCTTAAAAATGACTTCTTCTTCACAAGACCAAAACTAATCCAAGGAAAAATACAGATACACTTTTAGGCTCTTCTCAACCATGAATATTACCAAATCTAGCGATCCCATATTTGCTTCGATTTCCAAATCCGAGATGATTAAAATACTAACCTTGTTGTCTGAACAAAACTCCCATAAGAGCAATACTCCCCAGAGCCTCGTCCAACAGACCCGCATCAAAGAGCCCCTGAATCAAACTGATGTAGGTAAAAACATCTGGGGCATCCCCTTCTCAACCATGAGAATCTGCATTTCTATGAAAAAATCGAGCTCGCCCATTTTACAGAGCCCATCAATCAAAAAATGTAGATGACAACATCGAGCTCGCAAGCTACGGCCACCATATCGTTCACAAGAACAACAACTTCAGTAAATCTACCCTGCTAACAGAGCCCGTGTAAGTGGCGTTATTGGGAAGCTAGCCACCGATAATCATCTCGTCCAAGAATTCAGTTGACAATGCCCCGCCCAATCGCATTGGATCTTCTCATTTAATATGATATGAAATATCTTGGAGGCTGGTACACATGATATCACCCTAGCACTTCAGGAGGTAGCCAGCAGATAACAATCTACCTATTCAACTTCTAGTATTAACTTGGATGCCTGCATTGCTCTCCCCAAATATGGAGGACAATTGGATGGAGACATGTTGGATTCCTGGATACATAGTCTTACCGCGTATTTGAAAACAAAGCCTGAAATGCCAGCTGGAAAATGTGGCCCAAGCTTGGTGGCAAGCTAAAACAGATGCTTCAGATCTCATTTCACTTTATGAAGAGGGTTCAGGTGCATCCACATCAGACTAGAGAAATACGTGGGAGGCATTCTGTGAAGTTATCAGGGAGCGTTTCTATCCACCGGGGTATTTGGGGAACCTCATGCGTCACTGGCTTCTTTTTTGAAAACTTCTACCCGCCACAATGACCTCCTCTTTACACACAACTGTCAGATCAAAGATCAGATCGCTACGCTGCTTCTTTTGGTACAGGTCGAAATCACAAAAATTGTTGATGGGCAATTTTTATCTTAGCCCTTCTAGTGTAATTTTAATTTTAAAAGCTTCATTTTTTATTAAAATGACAAAAATTAAAAACCTCATTTTAAATGACGTGCAAATTTTAAATTCCCCTTCACTGACGGCCTAGGAGCCCTTTGACGGGCACTGCCGGCTTGAATTTTGATCCCTGGTGTGGATCACTTCTTGCTTCTTTATATGGGCTAATACGACAGCATGGAATTGCTTGCTCAAAAGACGAAAATTTATATGAAGTGTGAATAACCTGCATGTTTATTACTCCTTGGAAACTACTCTCCGAATATAATGTTTTTTTTTTCATCCGTCGATATTTTTGTCCAACGATTCGGATAATCTTCATCGTTGATCGTTGATGAGGTTATGTGCACAGTGGCACATATCCCATCACCAACAATCCAAGAGTTGGAGCTTCCTTCACGAAATCGTTTTGCGTTGCCAGATTGACTGCTGGAACTATCTCGTCAGGGTTACCATAGCTTGCGTTGCCAAATTGACTGCTGGAACTATCTCGTCAGGGTTACCATAGCCGCTATGAAGTTGAACTCTTATTCTCTACGATAAGGTAAGCAATTGTTTGCTTCCCTTCTTGGCCTACGCTCAGGGCTGTGCGACCGAAAGGAAAAGAAGTACAAGCCAGCCGCTCTGCCTGCTCGTGTAGGTAGGAAACAACGTAAGCAGAAAGGCTCAAAGGCTGCCGCCCGGCTCCCCACCGTAACACCACTCACCAAATGCAAGCTTAGGCTGCTGAAGCTTGAACAAATCAAAGACTATTTGTTAATGGGAGAAGAATTCGTGAGCAATCAAGAACGACTGAAACCCCAAGAGGACAAGAATGAAGAGGACAGGTCCAAGGTCGATGACTTCCGTGGTTCACCCATGAGCGTTGAAAACCTTGAGGAATTGATCGACAAGAATCACACTATCGAGGATGAGCTTCATCTCTCACTTTTCCTTCGCACAAGAATATATACATATGAGCAATACTTGTGGACGGAGGATAGAGCAGGCACAACGAGATTCATTGACACGGCTATGGTAGAGGAAATCCTTTGAAGTAGCATGATTATTAAGAGTTACCCTATGCTTTAGGGATCATTTATTCTTGGCTTCAAAACAAGAAAAATAAAAAAAGAACAGATAGAGGAAGTTGTTCACCAGTTTAATTGGCCATAGGATTAGCAGGAAGTTGGCCTGAGATCATTATCTCATCTTAGGGGATATTCCTTTCCACAACAAAACAACCTCTAATGCTTTCGCCCTACATTCCAATTTTAGAATATAAAAATTGTATCTCATCCATTGTCAACTTCAATGTCGGTTATGTCTGCAACACTGTAGCACTACAAGAACGTTTCTCGGTTTTCATTCGTGGTAGCTGAGGGCTTCTGGTTTAGCTGAGACCAGAAGGATAGTAGCTTGGTGTGAGTGCACGGTTCTATGTTTTGAAATTGCAAACAATGTGTTTCAACTTATGTGCCTCCCCCTCTCAACGTACATTTCTAAGCAATCTGAATGACAAGTCACTTACTTTCCTCCTCTCAAAAACCATATGCATTAAAGCTTTGAACATTTCAATGAATAGTGGCAGGTGTCCGCGTGTTTGTATAAATTAGAAGGCATTTGTTAATGTTAAATTGACATTTGTTAATTAAGATGAAGCTCGAAAATCCATAGTCAAACAA
>LPNX011159658.1:5911-18838 GCA_001517045.1 Pseudotsuga menziesii | reverse complement strand
AACATTGTCAACATTCATATAGTTTCTAGGTTTCAGATCAATCATCCTCCTAAATTTACTAATTCCTATTATTCCTTCTATGTTTTAACAATATTATCTCTGCTCATATTTTCTTTCTAATTTCCTATAAAATGAAACTATTGAATCACTTATACCGGTCATTATTACTCACTTTCCCTTCTATGTCGGTTGTAGATATCTTTTTTTAACTTGGAAATGAATTTGTTAGCTAGGACTATCCATGGAATCAACCTCCTCTAGATAAATAAAAGACATGCTTATTAAAGTTATGAAACTAGAAATCAGATTAAAGATCGTAAATTTAAATGTTCCAAAGGGAAAAACAATGATATTAAGGATCACTGGTCATCTACCACTAAGAACAACAGAGGTGAGAATTCATCCATGATCACTCGATGCCTTCTTACCAAACCTTAACATTTCTCAGGAATCTAGGAACTCGCTCTTCATCACTTTATAGTGTTTTTATATGTTCCTATGTAAATGAATTTATATGTTATGATAAGTGAATATAACATAATATCTATAGGCCCAGAGGTGCCATTTTTTGTGCACCCTCCCTTCCCTTTGTCCACGTAAACGCAATCTATTTAGACCCATGTTAGCACAAGTAGATAGAGCCATGTCTTGGTTGGGTCTTGCACTTTATTACGCTTTAATTAAACTCGATCTTCGATGTCATCTTTAGCTTCTATGTCAGGCTTCATAGTATTGAAATTTTCCAAAATTAGCTTATAAATCAGGCCAAATAGAGGGGGGTTAAAACAATCATATTTCATAGCTTGGGAAGGAAAACATTAATAAAATGAATCAAACCAAATAGAAGGGGACTGTAGCAAACAAATTCATTGTTTGGGAATGCACCTAACAATAACATATTTAGTCCGATAAAAGTGGATCTAAACACCTCAAACTTTTTGAAATCATCATGGTCATTATTTGTAATAGATATAGACCAAATACAGGGGGATTGTAATAATCATATCAGTTGTCTAGGAATGCACCTAACAATAACATATTAAGTCGAGGAAATATTGCTCATAATACCTCAAACTTTCAGATATAATCATTGCCATTATTTATAATAGCTACAACATCCATCAAGATATGGATGTTCTTTCCCCTATCTTGAATGTTCTTACCTCAGTGCAATCTTGTCACAGGATGGAGTGTGGGCGTTCTAAAATTGCACAATGTGTTTTATTAAATTTCCTTAATTAAATGCATATGTCTATTACATATACAAATTCTTCCAAAAACTTCAATTCAACATCTGTATTTAATGCATATACCTGTAATAATTGTGTAGGATCTCATTTCCATGGAAATAGTCAATAGTGCTCCTCATCCAAGGAGAAAAATATACCAAGGTACCAGGGGTGCATGGCTCCAAGTCACTAACTCCTATGAGGACATAACCCAATATTTGAATAAGAACAATGATCAAAGAAATTATGAGAATGCTTAAGTAGATGGGGTGTATAGTCTGGTTCCACTGTCAACCATTGTAGATGAGGTGGATTTTGCAGTTGCATCATCAACCATGGTACTGGGCCTAGGGAAGGTAAGGCAGAATTCAGTCAGAATTCTTCCCAAGTATGGAGAGGGGCTAAAGGAGAAGAAGAAAGAGCTATGACTGAAGTAGTAACATAAAGGCAAGAAGAGAAAGGAAGCTGTGACAGAGGAAGTGAAAGGGAGGAAGAAGAAGAGGAGGAGGCGCAAGAAGAGGAATCCACACCATACAAGGAAGCCCTGACAGAAGGAATAAGTGTGACATGGGAAGGTACGCCAGAATATCAACAGCAGAAGGTGTACAAGAAGCATAATGGCTATAAAATGACAGTAAGGCGTAATGATGAGAAAGTGTTAGGCCTTAATGATCACAGGTACAAGCTCAGCTAGAGCCGGCGGAAACCATGCGTGTGAAGGAATATCTATAATTTAGGTCATTAGTGTCTCCTGTTAGGTGTTAACAAAATAGGAAAGATAACATGTTGGCTGGATATATAGGAAGCCGGGTGAGAAAGCAACAAAAAATGAGTCTGTATTGAATTTGTATCAAGTATGTATGGAATCTGTATCGAGTATGTAATGGGGCCATAAAAGAAGGAACCCAAGCTGTATGCAGTTTAGTGTCCCTATGGTCAGTCTTTACAGTTAGCTCTGAATCATTAGAATCTCGAGATGGACTTCAATTAGATAAAGGGATACTCTCATTAGCTGAAGAGTGTGAGCTTCGGATTGATGGCTCTGTAATTTGGCTATTAGTATTCCTAAGTCAATTAAAGTGAAGGATTTGCAGTTGAGTGCACAAAAGAGTAGGAAGGGTTGAATTGATCTATGTTGTGTGAGGATCGTTAGTAATCAAAGTAGGAAGAGAACATAGGGAATATCAGAGAGCATGAGAGGGAGGGAGAGTATGTGAAGGTAGAGAAGAATATCTTGAGCAGTGTCTGCAGCTTAGTGCACAGGTAAAAGGTGCATATATTTTTCCGCATGCCATATGAAGAGCACCTTGTGGCTTTTTCTTGGATGGGTTTCCACTTTATATTCTGTGTATATGTGTGAATGTTTAATGTATTTGACATACTTGTTTGAATGTTGCATTGAGTGAATGATTATAGATTTGATTACGGATGAATGAATGTATATTAGTCACATTGTATTGGTTGAATAGGACTATGTTGCATGTTTACTGTTTATATAATAAGTTGCATAAGAAAAGTTGAGGTGCGAACTAACTGTTGAAGCACAATGAACATAAATAATCCACCCTCAGACCTCATTGAGAGCCTTGGTAAAATGCAAGGTACTATACATCCCCCACCCAACTGCAGAAACATGGTTTTGAAATTTACCCATTCAAGAGAGATATCTTTGGTGAGACATCATCTGCTTCACAGGTGCTGCCGACTGAGCTATTCTCTGTCGGTCCAATATCTTAGGATTTGTTGCGCTAAGCAGAAGGGAGCTAAACCTAGGTCAGGATTCCTGGAGGAGGGAGAAAATACAACAATACCATCATCACCCACCACGGTGACACCATCCTCCATAGTGCAAGGTGCCAGTTCAATGACAAGAATCAGTGTTATAAGAGGATGGACAGAACATGACATGAGGGATGCAATTGATGACGTAGAATTCAGGGGATATTTAGTGAGAGCAGATGCTAAAACACATAATATTTCAGCCTCAAATATCTATTACTAGATAAATGGAAAGACCCATACCAAGCAAAGAGAGCGTATTACTATTATGACTAGGAAGAGGAAGTTGTGGTGTAAGGAGATGGAATAATTGAGACATGGGATGTAGTTGATACAACTGAAACCAAACATTTCTCATATATGTCATAGGAGGCCCAACCCATTCAACGATGGGTTTCCTGGTAAATCTCAGTGGGATGGTTTTAAAAGAATGCATCCAAATCTTGTTTTGAGAACAACAAAGGGAATTGATAGAGATCAAGCTATAAATATGTGCCCTGTGGTAGTGTCCAGATTCATGACATTCTTACTAGTGCATACAAGAAACATCTATACACTCCAGAACATATATGTAACTATGACGAGACAAGGTTACAAGTAGGAAGGAATTGTGGCATGTGAGTCATTGCTAAGAGAGGGAGACGAAACATACCAAAGAATTTTCCTAAGAGAAGGGAGTATATAACCATTATGATCTATGTGAATGCAATTGGTTATTCAATCCATGGATTTTATCTGTTCAAGGGTAGAACTAGGCTGCAAAATTATGTCATAAAATGTGAACCTCACACTTGCATGGATACACATCCCCATTTTCCCTTAATTAGCTATGCAACTTTGCAGCATCTATACTGGATAGGGTATCTCCTTGAAATAGGCACTTGTTTATTTTAGATGGCCATGGAAGCCACATTGTTGTGCAAACAATTGAGGAGTCCAACAAGCTCGGCATTGACTTGTTAACACTTCCTTCCCACACTACACACAGGTTTCATCCCCTTGATGTGAGTGTGTTTGGTCCATTCAAGTGTTTTTTTTTCAAATTAGAATGAGCAGCATGGATGGCAAAAAAATATCGAGGTAGAGGTGAAGAGGCATGAGTTAGATGAGCTTGCAAGTAGAGCTCTTAAAAGGGAACTCACAGCGTCGAATATCAAGGATGGATTTAGGTGAACTGGAATCTGTCCATTGAATTACTATGCTTTTATGCATGACATTGGTTGTATCCAGGAATTTATTGTGTATGTCCATGAATATTTTGATGTCCAAGAGCATGTGGATGGCCAGGAGCATGATGATGGACAAGGAGACGAGGATATCCAAGAGTATGTGGATGGACAGGAAGATGCTCATGTTGCAGACAATATGTTTTCCTTGTTTCAACGAAGATTCCATGGGCTTGGTATTGATGATGATGATGAACAGGTAAGTGCTACATAATACGATTATGAACCAGTAGAAGATAACATGCATCTAGGTGGTCATTTTGAAACACATATGGATTATGTTGCACATAATAATAATGTTAATGATGATTCCAATGAGATCGATGGTTTTCATATTCTAATGAGAAACAATGAGCCACTGACATTGCCAACCCAAGTATCCCAACCATCATGGATGACAGAATCCATGATGAACTTGGGAAGACACATTGGCACAACCACGAACAATGAAATCATGAACATTCCTTCGGATACAACAAACATGCATGATGAGGTTTCCCACTTTTATGTTAATGCTAGGTTGATATAAGAACTAGAAATAGGAAGTGAGGAAGAAGGTGAAGAAGATAATGCAATTAAAGTAACACACCTAGGTGATATTGTCCCACTGTCGAGGAACACACCTAGACTTGGACAATTTCTAAAGTTACCGATGGAGAGAGTGACAACGAAATGAAGTCAAGGTTTGGGTGACAATATTTGAATGGGCCGAAGTTCACAGCTACTAACTTCAGAATATAACCTTAACTTTTGGTTGAATATGAAACTAAGAAACATGAACTGTAGGAATTAAAATAGAGGAAGAAAGATCTCACAAAGGAAAAGAAGGCATCTAGGATTATTGCATTTGAACAGTGAGCACAAGAAAGAAGTGAAAGAGAGAAAAATAGACAAGAAATAAAGCATTAGATACAATTGGAAAGGATTCAAAAGGAGGCAAGAAAATCTCAAAATATCAACCAAAATATTGCAAAAGAGACAGAGGCTGATGAATTGTTAGCCATCGCTACAAGAGAAACTAAGGAAAGTAACAATGATGATCAACTCATTGGAACAGTTTCCATACAATACATGCTACTACCAAGATATTATTAACATTTATATCCCCAACTATCATAAGCCTGGTTTCTCCCCACAATTTGTTCCTACTAGTGCAGGTGCCAATTCTATGTTTACTTATTCAACACCTCCTATTAATTTGGGGGTGTCAAGCACAAGTAATACATATGGTTATTCATTTCCACATTCGATGCAAGCAGGAAATTTGCATCAATCAATTTTCTACAACCCCACTCATCCTAATAAAAATTGTCAAGAAGGCCACCCTTTTGTCTCAACCAGGAAACCCAACAATAAATGGTGGTGAAGGTCATCATGAATGGGATAATCGGTGTATATCCTAACCACACGAAGTGTGGAATTTGATCTAAAAGGAATTGTTTTTTAGTTCCATTCAAGTATGAGGAGGGATTGACATAAACTGAATCCTAGGCCATTGTTTTTGGTTGTCCCTCCACTTCTAGATTGAATACAATCTAAAGAGTCGTATATATGCAATCAATTTTCTCTACAATTCAAGGCATTCTATTGAACTATTTTTAATATGAATGCAATATTGATTAAGACATGGTCAAGTGAAAGCAACAAGCCCTTTGGTATGCTAATTTGGTTCCTAAGTGGGCGACTGCAGGTATGCTACATTGAGGCCAACACAAGAAGATGCTAAACTGCTAAACATTTATCAGGTGGATGGATGTGAAAAGGAGACTAGTTCACCATATACCAATTCAAGTATTTCGACATATTTTAAAGGGAAAAAAGACACTAGTACACTATCATCAACTACTAAGATAACAAGGAAACTTTGTTTAGGTTCTTAGTGGCTGGACGCTAGACTACTAAGCTAAAAAGATAAATATTGTTGAGGGAGAACTAATAGAATATATGAAGTTTCCAAATCTTCATATATTCATGTTTCAAAATTCAAAATGTGTGGATTCGAAGTCTCAACAAACAACAACAATATCATCATTCTGATAGCTAAGAACACCATACAATACACATTCATTGAAGATGAATGAATCATACCACCATGTCAAATTACTTAATTTCAACAAACACAATGACAACATGTGACAACCAAGTGTTTCTTTGTAATGAAAATATTGATTTAAAATATGCACAAAGAAAATCATATACAAAACCCTCCAACACCCTAACCCTTGGTACAAATTCATTATGGAATAAGAATTACAAGACCCAATTACAACATGTAACATAAGATAGATTTAACACAAAATTAGCCAAAGACCATATTGCATCCATGCAAATCAATTCTTCTCATAATGGGCTACAATAACATATCCAATAGACTAGTTAAAGTAACTATGTAAATAGAGTCTCAAATATAGAACAACCTACCAAAACATTGCAAACTCTTCATGTTCATTAAACTACAAACAAAGTCCTTAATGTAGGAAAACCCATTATAAAAAAATGCTTGAAATGTGAGCATCTTGAATCTCTGTATAGAGGTTAATTGCCAAGTAAACAAACCCACAAACAAATTAATATACAAAATCCCCCAATTCCCTAATGCTAGATAACGCAAATAACAATACCTAATTACAGCATGCAACCTGAGCGGTTTATCACTAAATCACCCAAAAGAAAACAATTAAATCCATGCAATTCAATTCTTCTCGGAACGGTCTATAATAATCTTTGCAAATATAACAATTAAAATAACAAAAAACAAACTATAATAGATACTTGTCTACAATTTTTTCAACATTGCCCAAAATGTAAGCATTTCAAATCCCCTCAAAAGGGTTCGATGTACTAAATATGAGAGAATAATTTATCCATGGGAAGGAAGTGATTATCTTCTTTCCATTCCAGAGCTGATCTTGCAATCAATAATATACAATGATCCGGGTGCCCAGGCACATGCCACAGGAAAAAAAATTGACTAAATGAATCGAGTACGGTTATGGAGGAAGCATAACAAAATAAGAAAAGAAGGAAGTACACTACATAGACAGAAAGTAAACACACAAACAAAATGAAAGAATTTGAACCAATCTCTTTTATTCGATTACTGCTCTATTACTTGCTTGTATTTTACAATAGTGTACATGCTTATATAGGATGCTGAGATGGGTGACTTCCTGTTACGTTCAGTTACAAAGAAGTTAGAATGGTTCATAATTTCAACCATTACACATGACTAGAAGAAAGAGAGACAATCCGTCGTAGTTGTGTCGAGATGCTGGAGTAGACGATGCATGCTGAGATGCGAAATTGTGAAGGTTGTGTCAAGATTCAGACTTGTCGAAGTCGATGTTGAACCTGCCGAAGTCGAAAACATGCCAAATGCTAAGTGGATCATTCCTCCTTCCTTAATAAATAACGGTCCCCATTGTTTGCTCGTTCAGGTGAGGAAAATTTTTGGTGAGTTCAGTAGCAGAGTACCACTTTCCTTAGTTTAGGAGTTGTCTGAATTTAGCCACTTGAAACAAGGGAATGGAGTTCATCCTTGTACAACATAGGCATCCTCCCATGATGGTGTCACAAGGAAGAGGCCCCTGAACATCTAGATGGGTGTCTTTGGGTTCTGCTATTTGGAAGTCATTCTATTCCAACAAGGGTGCATGGTATGGTCAAAGTAGATCCACATTGAACGCTGGATGCAGAGTCAAGCACGAAGGAATGTTGAGATAAAAAAAGTTTTCTCCAATCTACTCAAGGCTACTGTACGTACCATATCGTAAAGGTTTCAACTTTCTGTATGGGCCAGTGAACAGGAAATGTTTTATTTCTATATGGGCCAATGAATGAGGAGTACGATGTTGATTGTGTCTGTCCTTAGCTTTCACATTAGCTTGTTGCAACATTTCTTGTTCTTGCTTATGAATGTTGTAGATTTGGTCTTGAAACTTCAATTCTTTTTCAAATTCTCATCCTTCGAAGTCAGCATCATCCAACTGTGTCGATGAACTGATCAATTCAATTGGATCTGAGGGTTGAAATCCAAAACAGATCTCGTATGGGATCTTTCCATAGAGCTATGTTGAGCATGATTGTAACTGTGTTGTATGTATGGGATACTTTCATCCCATGTCTGGCAATGCTTGTGGTTGTACACGAGAAGCATTTGTACTGTCAAGTGATTCACAACTTATATTTGTCCGACATTCTGAGGATGGATAGTTATCGACAAAGAAAGTTTCGTGTCGAGTTGTTTCTAGAGAGTCTTCCAAAAGATGCTGAAAAATATGGCATCTCTGTCAGAATGATGGTCTTCAGAAGGACATAATGTTTCCAAACATGTTTGAAGAAGAGCTGAGCAGTCTATTTTGTTGTCGTAGTCTTGTTACATGGAATGAGGATAGCCATCTTGGAAAATCTGTCGACTACTACTAAGATCATGTCATGCCGATGTTTTGCAGTAGGATATCCTATTAGGTATTCCATAGAAATATATTCCCATGGTCGACTAGGAATAGGAAAAGGCGTATAAATTCCTTGTCATCGATTCAGCAGTTTAGCAATGGCACAAACCACACATGATGGAATGTAGCTATTGAATTCATATTTAATTGAAGGCCAATAAAAATACTTTTGGAGGATAACAAGACTATTTGCAACTCCAAAATTTCGTGCAGTCTTGCTATAGTGCACATCCCAAATGAGTTGTTGTCGATGCTTACCATTCGGTACAAAACTATGTCCAATATTGTATACCAAGGTGTCTTTCATGAATTAGTCGGTAGTAGACAATGTGTCAATCTGAAGCTATCAATAAATTGCAGAGAAGTGGCGGTCTACTAAATACAATTGTGGCCAAGTGGTGGTGTCGTAACCCTGCATACTCATCACTGTGAAAATTAGAGTAATGGGTGGTTGACTGAGACAATCAGTGGTGGCATTGGTTATACCTTTCTGATACTTAATTACCAATTGAAATTGATGTAGGTAATTAATACACTTGAGTTGTTGAGTTGTCTGTAATTTTGACTAGGACAAGGAAAACTGTAAGCGATTATGGTTAGTGAGGATGACCATTTCCTTCCCAAGAATGTAATCTATCCATTTCTTAAGGGCTTGCACAATGTCATATAGTTCCTTCTCATACATCGAATACCTTCTAAAAGTGTCGTTGAAAGTTTCAGAATGAAAAGCGACTAGTGACCAGATGGAGTGATCACTGCTCCTAAAGCATAGTCTTATGCGTTCGTCTCAATTTCAAAAGGCTGATGCAAATCAGGTAACACATGTATTGATGCAATACAAAGATTATTTTTTAGTTTCTAAAAAGCTTGTTGTTGTGTTGGTTTCCATTTGAAGATATTTTTCCCATTTCCCTTAGTCAATTGATTCAAGGGCTAGGCTATGTGACTAAAGCCGAGTATGAATCATCGATAAAAATTCACCAAACCTAGAAAAATTCTTAGTTCATGAATGTTTTGAAGAATGGGACAATATTTGAGGATCTGTACTTTTTTTGGGTCGACATGAATTCTTGTAGAGTCAATTACATACCGCAAATATTTGATGCTATTCATTGCAAATGAGCATTTTTCCATGTTCAGATATAGTCGATGTTGTTGGGGAGTGTTGAATGCTTGTCGAAGTTGTTTGACATGTTCTTCCCATGATCAACTCAAAATCAAGATATCCTCAATATAGACAATGATGCACTTCCCTATGAAATTTCGTAGAAGGTCATCAATATATCTCATGAAGGTGGCAGGTGCATTGGTTAAGCCAAAAGGCATGACTAACCATTCGAACAATCCTTCCTTGGTTTTGAAAGAAGTTTTCCATACATCGATGGAATCAATTGGAATTTGATAATATCTCAACTTGAGGCCAAGCTTCGTAAAGTATTTAGCACCTTTCAAATAGTCGATGAGTTTGTCTATCCTTGGAAGAGGGTATCTATTCTTTACCAAAATTTTATTGAGAGCCCGATAGTCGATGCACATGCACCAAGTCCCATCTTTCTTTGGAATGAGGATGACTGGACTTCCACAAGGAGAGGAGTTGGGTTGGATGCGACATTTGTTGATCAAATCATGTAATTTTTGTGAATCTCTTCATTTTTAAGAATGGATCTTCTGTAAACATATGTGTTAGGTAATGAAGAACCAGGAACAAGTTCAATGGAGTGTTTTACCAGGAAATGTAGAGGTACTCTTTTTGGCTCTTGAAATACGTTTTGGTATTCCTCACGAATGTAGTCGATATGTTTCTTTTGTCGAGAGCGTCACTGGTCGATGAGTCGACTCATTGATGCATTTTTCCTGGAATGCTGAGGATTTATCATAATCAATGCAAATTTCTGAGCATGGTTGATAAGATTATTTGTTTGTTTAGAAAATATCATAGCAACCGTTGATGTAGGTCGTCTCTATGGTATGTTGTACCATTGATTTTGGAAATCACCTTTTGAGGTTGTGACTGATAACTTCCATGTTGATCCCATAGGTAAGGTTTCCCAAGCAGGGCATTGGCTACAGAAATTGGTGCCACGTCACATAAAAATTCATCTTCAAAGGGATTAAAGAAGTAGCTGAGTCTACATTGTCGGGTGATCCTTAGTTGCTATCCATCCTTCATCCAACCAATATTGTAAGGCTGAGGATGTGTAGTGGTGGCAAGACCAAGTCTCTTCATGAGATATTTAGAAATGAGGTTCTTCTAGCTATCGTTATCCATAATAAAATGTAATGGATTTTTCAATGCATTTGGGTCAATTTTTAATAGGGATTTACCGAACAAGTCGGATGTCGATTGTTTTGTCAAAAATGTCTTCCGAGCTTTGCATTATGACATATCATGCCATGATGAATTGTGATAATCACACCATTTCCCGGTAAGAGGTTGTTTGCTATGTTCCATTTTGTCTTTCTAAGAGTGTTTCTTATGATAATCTAGCTTTCACGGAGTCGGTTGAGAAGGTTGTCTTGACTTGTCGGAGTCGGCTGGTGACTTCTTGTCAGATGTTTGACCTGTCGGCTTTGTCATGAAACGTGATTTTCCTTTTTGTTAAGCTTCAAGCTTATTAGCATAGTGGAATGCATCAGCAATCATACTAACAATGAGAAACTCCATCTCTTGCTGAATGTACGAGGATAATCCGTCGACGTATTTCAAGAAAAGCAATTTATCTTCTTCTTGGATGCCAATTCTAGCCATGAGTCTATAGAACTCGTCGATGTAACTCTAAACACACTGGTCATTCCATTTCCTTAGTTGTTGCCACTTCTTATACTACTTCTCAATGTACTTGGGCAGGTATAACTCCTTTTGGACGTATGTGACAAATTTATCCCATGTGTCTATGGGGTCTCCTTGTCCTTCCATCTTTGTCGATAGATTCTCCCACCAGTAGCGCATGGAGGTTGACATGTTCAAGGATGCAACGATGATATTTTCCACTTCAAAGAGTTGATTCATGGAGTAGTATGATTCAAGTTGTTATACCCAATTATCAAAAGATTCCTAATTAATCTTTCCTTCAAGATTCGGTATGTCCAGATTCATTTTCACTTTGAAGGGGCTGATTTTATCGAAGTGAGATCTCATCGAGGATTCTTCGGATGTTAGATCAAATCGCATGAGAATCTCACTGAGTTGGGGGGACATTTGGTTCACTGGCAAGCCAATGCTTTTTCTATGAGTTTCTCTGTCTCATCAATTCCATGTCTATTGTCTGCTTCTTCGGCCATATTTTATGAAGTTGAAGGTAGTGTCTCCTTGTATTAGAGTGTGTTTGAACATGCATAAGTCAGGTAACTTTGTTAGAAGTGTCTACACGACTTAAGCTCTGAATCAAGATATGATACCAATGATCCCGGTGCCCAAGCGCACGTCTAAGGACAACAGTTTGACTGAATGAATCAAGTACTGTTATGGAGGAAGCATAACAAAATGAGCAAAGAAGGAAATACACTACATATACAAAAATTAAACACACAGACAAAATGCAAGAATTCGAGCTAATATCAACTATTCGATTATTTCTCTATTACTTTCTTGTATTTTGCAATAGTGTACATGCTTATAAAGGATGTTGAGACACTTGGGTGTCTACCCATTACATTCAGTTACAAAGAATTTAGAACGGTTCAGAATTTTAACCATTACAGACGACTGGAAGACAGAGACACAATCTGTCGTAATCATGTTGAGATGTTGGAGTTGACGATGCATGTCAAGATGCAAAACCTATAGAGGTTGTGTCAAGGTTCTGATTTATTGAATTTGATGTTGAACCTTCCAAAGTCGACAACATGCCAACTGCTGGGTGGATCATACAAGGTCCGATAGAGTGAATTCCCCTTCCAAGTTTAATGTAATCTAGTTTACAAAATAGTAATGGCCTAGATCTGAGTGTATATGTTCCATGACTACACAATTATAATGATGAACTAGATATTTATAAAAAAAATTAACATTCATAGAATTGAAAAATAAAAGTAAAATGACAGGCATGAAAAATTGAAAATAGTCACCAAATTTTCATTTGACAGGCACGCGATAATTGAAATTCCATGCTTGGATAAGATAGTCAATCTTCACATTAAAAATTATATGCTTCGATAAGATAGTCAATATGCACATTAAAGTTAAGGTTAGATACCATAGTCAATCCATGTTTGGATAAGATAGTCAATATACACATT
>LPNX011159629.1:247445-323232 GCA_001517045.1 Pseudotsuga menziesii | reverse complement strand
CCAAAAGAGGCCGGATCCAAAGAGAGAAAAACATCATAGCTAGAAATAACTTGCATCTAAAAACCGTCTTTTCCCCTGTTCATGCAAAATTTTCAAACTTTGATGGGTACCAGGAAAATCGCACGACACAAGCTAACTTGGACAAACACTTAAAAAAGTCGAGCCATCGACTTCAAACACAAGATAAGCTCCAAGACACCAAACTTTCAACAGTAGGTTCGAGCAACTAATGACAAGGAGGGGTCCCTGAGTTTAAGTAAAAGACTAAAATCGGGGAAACAGGTTGCGGTAGCAACAGGTCTGCAGTACTTGACTTAGATCCTGTTCTTTTTCTTCATATACTCTTAACTCCTTCGCCTTTTTCTAAAAGCCTGCACTGAGCTCTGCATTCTGTTGCCTCAGCTGAGTGTTCTGCTTATACGTCGCAAGCTCTCTATCCCTGAGCTCTACGGCTACCTGCTACTGGATCATCTATAATTGATCAACGAGGAACTCTGCCAAATTAACCTCGATAGGTTTTCTAATCTGTATCTGCACATCCATCATCGAGGCAAGGAATTAGATGCTCCCTGGTGGTATCAATACCGTATTGATGCGATCTTGTGCAAAGACTTCTTCGCGGGAAGTTGGTGGTGTTGAAATTTCTTCAGTCGTCGCCTTCACTGGCGGAATCTGCATCATGTCGGTCTTCTCAGTGAGTGCTTTCAACTCCAAAATATGCTTATCTATCATGCTCTGCAGCTTGTCCTGCGATGTCTGCATCGCCTGAAATGTGTCTCGCATCGCCTCCTGCAATCTCGTCGCGATGAGTTCATAGTCATCCTCATTTAGTACGATCTCTGTAGTTGGCTTTGCAGCTTTGGATTTTTTCTTCTTTGGTGCCTCTGGTGTCACCTCTTCTGCATCTTTCCTCTTTTGTGCCGATGGTGGAACTTCTATTGGATCCCTCCTCTTGGAACCCACCTTCTCTTTTCCTTTGTTTGATTGGTCTATTGGTGCCGTATCTATTGGTACACTTCCTGCTGCGGCATCTTCTAATTCCTTCTTCCATTATTCACCAAAATCTTTGATGATGTCTTCTACATCCTGCACTGTCATCCTGAATGAACCATTTGCCCATTTATCCATTCTAGACCCTTTTGGCCTTAGGTAGGTTCTATGGTTGTCCGCCATGAAATCAAGTCGATTATCGTACATGTCCACAACCTCCGTGCTGATCCGCGGTGTCTCCTGGATGAATCTCTTCGACAAGTTATATTATTCATAGAATACTATTGTATTGATCTTTTTATTAGCTGGGTTGTTGCTCTCCCATAAGTTTGCATAGCGCGTGCCCCTGGGATCGCTGCTTTGTAGCTGTGGAAACTGGGTATGGGGCGGCTCCTTCCACCCGATGAATGCACATAATATAAGCAACCACGAAAAATGGAAGGGGTAGTTTGCCTCATCCTAGGCTATCAAACAATCTTGAAGAAAAATATTTAACAAAAATAAACACCAATTAAACTATTCACCTTCTGCGACTTGTATGGCAAGGTGAATTACTGATCCTGTAACTTCTTTTGGGTGAACCTTGGTTAACAGTCTGTCTGCAAGCAGACTGGCTGTGAATCTGAGTGTATCATCTGCTATTGATGTGAGGTCATAAGCCCGACCTCCTCTCTATAGCTTATACTTGTTAACTAGGGTTGCTGGTATCTTGGAATCCTTGCTCTTACTTGATATATGTGTCTGAGGGTCCTTACCAGTCTTGGACAGCCCAGTGATGCGGTGTATCAGATCGATATTCAAGTCGACCCGGTTACCCAACCAGAGGTAACCTCCATGTACACGAAAAAGTAGCATGCGCACCACGGCATTAACCTCTGCACCTCGTCCAAAATGTGGTATTCGTAACAAATTGAGCAAGCCTGACCACTCAAGAATCTGGACATGTTCCATAGGAACAAACTCATCTGCATTGGTCCTTGGGTTCTTCTGAGCCGTAAAATACTGGTCCAGCTGAAACTGAGGATATGTCTTACCATCTCCAAGTTTATAGTCTATGAATTTGAGAACAGGGACATATCCTAACAGGTCTCCATCTTTCTTTATACGAGGATCAATCGGTGGTAACAGAACATGAAACTTACCACCCTTGGGAATGATTACCTCTGGTGCGTCCTCGACTCATGGCATGATGTATTCTATTGCCATATGAACTTCTTCCTCCTTCTCTGGGATGGACTCTTCTACTATCTGAGCTTGATTCCTCATCCTTGGCGGTTGTCTGACCTGTGATGTACCGAATTTCACAGCCTTGGGCGGCGGCGTCATAGCGGACACAAGGCCACCACGCTGGAATATTTGCACAATGTCTTCTAAAGGTTCGATCTCGAACAGAAACCACTCTGTGCAATACTCTGGACTGGCAATGGCTACGAAATTGGGGAAAATCAGTACTCTGTAATTGGAGTATATCTGCACAAGGAAAACTCTTCAAATTGCTCTATAGCTCTCAGAAATCACAAAAGTAACCCTTCTGTATGAATAATCTCTGTATTTATAACAAAGGCGATAATATCTGAAGCAACAGTCATCTAGGCTAGACCCGTCGGCAGTATTAATTGCATGGACAAGACAACACTTGTCATTTCGATCCTCATTAATTGCTGAAATCCGATCAAATTTCCCTCAAAACTTGTGTGCAGGCGCCGGTCTCGTCGAAGATTTTACCAAATCTGGAAAAATCATTATACTATTGCCAAATCTAGGACAACGTATACCTGTAGTATCTATATTAACTGCTCATCAGAAGGTGAAGTGACTGGCCTTCTATCCGTTTTCAAACTTGTCTACGTGGCACGGGGAATCATCTCCTTGCTGCGATGTAACACCACATCATCGGAACCAAAATGCTAGCGGGAACCTCCTCAACGTTCAAAACTATGCAAGCGTCCTGTGACTTGCGCAACATAAACTTATACTTAGAACCCTTTTTTTTTTTTTTTACCTGCCGGTGTAGACTCATTACCAGTGCGATGCCTCCTTTCAACTACACTGGACATCTGCACATCCATAAACTGTCTGAGTTAGGGCTGGGAGGTGGAGTGGCTGTCACTATAAAGCTTAAGCCTACTGTCGTTAATCAGAGTGGGAAGAAGCTCCCCATTCAGTTTTCTGAGCTGAATGGAACCTCCTTCTGTAACTTGCTGAATCTGATATGGCTCCAACCAATGCATCTTGAAATTCCCTGGAAACTTAACAAACTTACTGTCATAGAGGAGCACTAGGTCTCCTGTCTGAAAAATCTTGCTCTTGATAAGCAGATCTCAAGATGCATACTAGGTTGCAGCGGAACTATGTTACTCTCTCAAGATATAATATAGTAATATTAGTAAATATGCTCTCTCTTCTCGGCCGCTCAGGTACTGTTTCCTTTGACTTTCTTGTCCCGTTATAGCAGCTTTTCCTGTAGCTGTGGGGCCCTACTCCAACAATTTGCATGGGTGTAAAAGCATGATCAAAGTACTATACAAAAGAAGTCAAGTTACTGGTTTATTACAATTAATTCCAAGAGTACTTGTGTTTTTAAATTTATAGCAAATTTGATCTAGAGTTCTGTTGAGGCCTGGAAAATCGCAGGAAACAATAGCAAGGGATTCTCCCTAATAAATGTTCCCAACTAGCCCGTTACTGTTTGGTATGGGGAATCCATAGGGTTTATGGTCCAGATACCATAGGTCAAGTAACAAAAATAAAAGGTTTTACCAGTTGCGGCCCGATCCACCATGTATTTTTTAGTTTTTATATTTAAGTATGAGATGCAAGTGTCTATCTAAGAATGCAGATTGATAGAGAATACGAGGAGTGGTCACAATGTGATGCGCAGGTTCTTACCTCTCGTCTTAAATCTCTCGCATATAAATCACACACAGCAACAAAAATAAAACTAATTATCTAACCTATCCCTAGGGAGCAAGATTATCATTCATTAATGAGTAATTTGTTTTGCGAATGCATTAAGAAAAATCACAGATAATTGATACTTCTTTCAAAACACATGAACATTTAAAGATATTTGAACAACCAGATAGCCAATTGTTTATGAAAAACATTCATTACTCATAGTGGAAAATTCATAGAATAAACTAGAGAGCATTCATACAAGAACATAGGTTCAAAGAGTTAGAACGATCTCACAGTTCATGGACACAAGACTGAAAATGAAATAGTTCACATTCAGCAAATCCATGGCACAGCATTTGAAAAATTCCACAAAGCTTTCTCCAACAGGAAACTTGTAATTTCTTTATGCAAAAGGAAATAGTTCTTCTTACATCAGATTCTCACAAATCTATCTGGGAAAAAGTCCCTTATTCCCTCTAATTCTCCTATATTTATACAAACAGCAAAACCTTTGGGTTGGCCCCCCAGGTGACCTTTGGGGTTCCCCCAACCGTTTAATCTTACAATGTTGTCCTTTGTGAGTGCTCATGATTCATACAATACGTTACATTTTAGATTAAGATTTATAAGCACTTTGTAAAAAGGGACCAGCTTGGTAACTGATGAGCCATTTCCAAGCCTGGTCCTCTGTTGCTATCAATTCTACTTAGTAATCCATTGGTCCTTTTAAAATCCTGTTGTTCTCAGATCTTCACTCTCTTGTTTTTTAGCAACACCACTGCTTCTTACTTTTTCTTTCTTCAGCCAACTCCCTTCTGCTTTGTCCTTCAGCTATGTCTTCTTTGCAGCAGTAATCATCAAACTGAGGTTTGAAGAATATTCTAAGTCCGTCTGCAGTTAAAACAAAAATTCATCACTAATTCGGACTGCATCTTTTCAACAAACTTAAACCATACTAACAATAAAACTGATCATCAAAATGAGGCCCTGTACTGCACCCTCGTCGCGAAAACCTTAAAATGATAAGAATCTGAAACCTCTGCCATCCATAAGATAGGGTAAAAACACACACAGAATAGGTGGGAAAAACCCTCACCGATGGGAAAAATCACTAAAGCATCGGCAGGATAGTCTTATTCACAGCCGCAATGACAGGCTTCAGACAAACAACAAGCTCTGCGAGACCATTAAGTCTATCGGCATCGGAAAGACCAAAAACTAAAGCATCGGATGGAAAAAACTCCTCGTCGATGAACAGAATGACATAAACGTTGGGTGGTTATTTCAATAAAACTTCGCAATGGCGAAAAATGTATAGACTACAGCTTCCGCAATCAAATGAAAATCGTTGACGGTCGGAGGTTCTCAGAACTAGCTAATAAAGCGTCGGCAAATAAACCAAGCGGCGGAAAGATAGTTTACTAGAACGCCGCAACGGCGGATGTCAAACCAACTACAGGTCTTGGTAATCATAAAACCATCAGTGATCAGAGCAATTATATGGCGGACGTTTAGTTCTCTTAGGAGCTACAGTCGCGGAAATCAATCAGACTACAGCTTTCGATCAAAGTCATAAAACTTTTCGAGAGCGAAGAGAAAAACAATAAGACACGGAATCGACGAGGATAAGCCCTAATCCATCAGAACGTTTATTATTGATCCTCTGAAACGGCGGCTACACAGATGACTACAGTTCTGAATCAAACTTCAACTGGCTTCCGATAGTGTTAAAACAACAAATCGCAATTTAAACAATTTATCAATAAACCCAAGGAATCAACAGAAATCAAAACTAACCATCAGGTCATTTAAGCGAACCATCAGTGAAAAGAACAATTACATGTCAGATGGTTAATCCGCTAAAGGGCCGGAATGGCAGAACACGATTAGACTACGGACCCCGCAAAACACGAAACCCTCGGTGATTGGAACAACCAAAGGTTGTGCATCGTCGAAACAAAAGACTAGTCCCCTGATCAAATGTCCAATACAGTTTCGATAGCGAAAAGAGCAAAACATTTTAAAAAAAACTCACGGAATTGGCAAAGATAAGGGCTTCCGTCGAGGTTCTTGCAGTCTGCCAGCTGCAATAGTGGCAACACAAAGGACTATTGTTCTGACAATGATGAAACAAAAACGCCGAAATAAAATAAAACAAAAAGGTGCATCGGTGAAAAACATGAGTTTGGATCAGGTCATTCATTATTTAACTTCCGCAACGGTGGCTGTGTAGAGAACTATGGCCCCGATTCCTTGTTCAAATGACTTCCAACAGCGAAAACCAAAACCCCAAGTTCAAGTCAAACAAAAAGTAGTCACTCAGCTTCCTTAATTCAACCTCACAAGATTCAAATTAGTAGAAGACAACAGAGTTCAGCAATCTAAAACAAAGCCAAGCAAGACAAAATTTAAAAGGAGGGTCCAAAATTTTAAAAAATTTGGGAAATAGTTGCAGCTGCAACAATTGGAGACTACCTGGTGAACCCATATCTCTGGACAATTTCTTCCTTAAGTAACAGACTGTTTGACGATAAAACGAACATGTTGAATTCTTCTAGATGTATGGATTTCCCAAATGGCAAATATATGTATTTTTAATCATTGATGATAGTCCAATTTAGGAGAATGGAAACCAAGATTTCCAAGTCAAGATAACTCTTTTGAGGCTAGGAAGATGAGTTTCATTTATTACCTTTGTCTTCAGGTAGCTTCCAGCTTGGACACCATAGGATTGTAACATATGGTAAACAGAAATATTCATTTGTTCCTGATTCCCATGCCATTTTGCACTTTTTGTGCTTTTGGACTTTTTTGTCCTTTTTTTTTTAGTCCTCCTAGATTCCTTTCTTTCTAAATTTTTATTCAGGCTCCTCTATCCATGGTGTCATTTTGTGTGAGATAAATATTTAATTTTCATCTCACGGACGGAGAATAACCTTTGGCAATTTTGTACTAATATAGTTCAGTACTTTGTTTTGATACATATTGCTTTCTTAGGAGATTTTGACTCTTATTTGCCTTTTGGCATTCAATTCCTGGCATGGGATCATTTATATATTATATATTGTTTACCCTGCTTCCTTTCCATGGGCCTTTTGCTGTCACTCCCTAGGACATTTTTAAATGTGAGATGGATGGAGCCTCGAAATAGTATTCCAGACCTTTTGATCCTGATTTATTTTACAAGGATTAAGTAGGACTTCAATGTGTTCATAGCCATTCAGGAAAACTGTTCAACTAGAATAAATTTGTTCAAATAAAACAATAGTACACATTCTTACACTTGAGGACTTTAGTTAATCTAGAATTCAGATGCTCTCCATGCAACCAAAAGTTTGCCTCTTTTATTGAAATCAATCAAAATCTAAACTAAAAACAATAGAAATAAAGTAAAACAAAAATAAACAACCAAATCAATTTATTTATGTACAAGATAATTCAAGAAATATAAATCAAGACAAATAAAAATAAAAATTGAGAACTAAACCACTAACTGTTCAGTCCTCTGCCCACCCCTATAAATCTGGCAACTTGTAAGTTAAGGGGCTAGGCTTGACTACAAAATGAAAAAAGACCTAACCATTATCTAATTCTATTGTACTTAAATAAAAAACTACATCTTCTATTTTACAATCAATCTCATCAGCCTGTGAAAATCGAAGGAGACTCAGGCTAGGTGTCTAATATACTGCTAGCTTATTTTGCTTGGTAGTTTCCCGGTTCTAGCTCAATTAGATGATTTCCCAACACAGAATTCACTGGTTCATTTTTTTCTTCCAATTGTGTAACATTGTGCTTCATGTGGGGCTCTCTTAATATTTTAATCTGGTTTGGACTTCCCTTCTGAGGAAACCACAAGTGTGACCAATCTGAAGAAAAATATCCATATAGTCTTGCTGACCAGTCTCGATTCAAAATAATTCCATAGCCATTAGGTATGTTTGCTACTACAATATCAATTTACTGACATATCTTTTTATTTGCAAATAAGCGAATCAGCACATCTTCCATTTCTTCGACTACCTTCACATTGGTTCTGTCTAACTGAGTAACCTGCTATTCAGTAGGTTTAGGTTGTCCATTAATATTTTTGTAGACTGCAAGTGGCATAACATTGACAGATGACCCTAAGTCTACTAAACAATTGTGCACATTATGGTTTAAAATCTCAAGAGTTAGGAGGAATGGTGGGGTTTTAAACCTAGTCTTACCTCCCACACTTGCTTCAACAATTTCTTCTATAGGTTGGTTGTTGGTGGGAAGTTCTTCCTCTGGTCCTTCAGGTGCTTTGAGATATTCTTTGACATTACCCACTTTGTCTTCAATGTTGACTTGTTTCGGATCTTGACTGTTAATGGTAAGTTTAGGTATTTCATCATTTGTGTTGTTCTTCTGTATTCTCTTCATCTTCTCCCGAAATTTCTTAATCTTTGGAAGTATTGAGTTTTCTTTACTTACCAAACATTGAATTCTTGTTGTTTCATTTGTTTCTGATATTTCTTCCTGTTTTAGTGAATTTTCGTCTTCTATGTCAAAAAGTGAGACACAGTCCCATAAAACCAGAGCGTTATCTTCTTGTTTATCTGTGGATTTATTACCCTTTTCCTCCTCCTCATCAACTTATGTTAGTTTAGAATCCAATAGCTGATTCATTACTAATGTCATTGAATTTATCCATTGAGGGCAATTTTTCTCAGAATGGGACTGTTGATGAAAGGTGCAAAAGTTATCCATACCCACCTCTGTTAAGTTCATTGATGCAAGACTGTGTGGAGGAGGTTTAGATTGAGAGTTATCCTCTCTCCTTTTATAGTAAGGCTTATAATATTTTTGAGCCTCTTTTTCCTTTTCCAAATCTATTATTATGTTATATAGTTTCTACATCATTTTCAACATTCCTCCAAAGTCATGTGACTGCTCCTCCTTAGGCTTAGATAGTAATAAGGCTTTCTTACCAAAAGTTTTTTCTCCCAACTATTAAGGATAATCTTCTATGCTCTCTTTTTCAGCTTCTACTCTCTTTGCCTCTTCATATGTTTCTGAAAACGTAGGTTTGATTTGCATCTTGGCAAACATGGCCAAGTCAGGACCTAAAGCTAAAGTATAGTATTCGATCAGAACTTTATCAGAAGGCTTATTAGTTGCAGAAAAATTCTTAAGATAAGCAGCAAACCTTTGGGTGAAACTATGCACTTTCTCTTTTCTTTCTTTCTTTAAAGTGCACAACCCTTTCATTAGAGCTGCGTGAATTTTCTGGGCTTCATATTTATTTCTGAATATCCTTTCAAAAGTGTCCCAGTTTGGGATTGAGTTTGCAAGAAGAGAAAAATACCACAAGGCTGTTGGTCCTTTCAGGGCATGTGGAAACTATCTACAAACTACATATTCATGTTCTCCAGCCTTTAGCCCTTCTATATCCAAGTAGAATCTTTGCAAATGATCATATACTAAAATATTTTCACTGGGATCAAACTTAGACAACATTTTCTCAAAATCCTGAGGTAATTCATGCAAAGGAGGTTCCAGGTTTAGAGTTGACCTAGCCTTCCAAGTAGGTGATGGATTTGGTGGGTTGGGTGGTTGGTTTGCATTTATGCCTGCCATGAGTCTGGGTGGAGAGTGAGGTGGTGAATGAACAGGAGTATTAACAGGTGAACCTTAAGGTGTATCTGGGCCTACTTGATTCAAAGGTTGTACAACTTCCTGTAAGGTTGTTTCTACAAGTTCTTCCAAATATCCAACCAACACTGAGTCTTCCAATATAGGGCGGTCTTTCTTTTTATATTCTCTTCTGGGTAAGTCAGGGATAATCGGTAATCCTCCAATCTTCTTCATATATGCCGTAGTATGTCTTCTCAAATCATTCACTACTTTGTTATTGACAGAATACAAATGCTCTTTACCCTTCTCTTCAGGAATTGGATTGGGAAACAAACTACGATCAGAACTGTTACCGGTTGAGTAATTTCGAGGAAATGAGTTTCCTTGTCCAGTCATGCACTAGCCGCCCTCCTTCTAGCACCAAAACTGTTGAGGCCTGGAAAATCACAGGCAACAACAGCAAGGGATTCTCCCCAGTAAACATTCCCAACTAGCCCGTTACTATTTGGTATGGGGAATCCGTTCAGTTTATGGTCCGGCTACCGTAGGTCAAGTAACAAAAATAAAAGGTTTTACCGGTTCTAGCCTGGTCCACCGTGTATGTTTTAGTTTTTGTATTTAAGTATGAGATGCAAGTGCCTATCTAAGAATGCATATTAATAGAGAATACTAGGAGCGGTCACAATGTGATGCGTAGGTTCTTACCTCTCGTCTTAAACTCTCTTGCATCTAAATCACACACAACAAGAAAACTAAAACTAACTATCTAACCTATCCCTAGGGATAAATATTATCATTCATTAATGAGTAATGTGTTTTACGCATGCATTAAGAAAAATCACAAATAGCTGATACTTCTTTCAAAACAAATGAACATTTAAAGATATTTGAACAACCAGATAGCCAATTGTTTATGAACAGCATTCATTACTCATAGTGGAAAATTCATAGAATAAACTAGAGAGCATTCATATAAGAACATAGGTTCAAAGAGTTAGAATGATCTCACAGTTCATGGACACAAGACTAAAAACGAAATAGTTCACATTCAGCAAATCCATGGCACAGCATTTAAGAAACTCCACAAAGTTTTCTCCAACAGGAAACTTGTAATTTCTTTATGCAAAAGGAAATAGTTCTTCTTACATCAAACTATCACAAATCTATCTGGGAAAAAGTCCCTTATTCCCTCTAATTCTCCTATATTTATACAAACAGCAAAACCTTTGGGTTTCCCCCCTGGGTGACCTTTGGGGTTCCCCTAACCGTTTAATCTTACAATTTTGTCCTTTATGAGTGCTCATGATTCGTACAATACGTTACATTTTATATTAAGATTTACAAGCACTTTGTAAAAAGGGACCAGCTTGGTAACTGATGAGCCATTTCCAAGCCTGGTCCTCTACTGCTATCAATTCTCCTTAGTAATCCATTGGTCCTTTTAAAATCCTAATGTTCTCAGATCTTCACTCTCTTATTTTTTAGAAACACCTCTGGTTCTTACTTTTTCTTTCTTCAGCCAACTCCCTTCTGCTTTGTCCTTCATCTATGTCTTCTTTGCAGCAGCAATCATCAAACTGAGGTCTGAAGAATCTTCTAAGTCCGTCTGCAGTTAAACCAAAAATTCATCATTAATTCAGACTGCATCTTTTCAACAAACCTAAACCATAATAACAATAAAACTGATCATCAAAATGAGGCCCTGTACTGCGCCCTCGTCGCAAAAACCTTAAAATGATAAGAATCTAAAACCTCCACCGTCCATAAGATAGGGTAAAAACAAACACAAAACAGGAAGTAAAAACCCTCACCGACGGTAAAAATCACTAAAGCATCGGCAGGATAGTCTTATTCACAGCCGCAACGGCAGGCTTCAGACAAACAACAAGCTCCGCGAGACCATTAAGTCTATCGGCGTCGGAAAGACCAAAAACTAAAGCATCAGATGGAAAAAACTCCTCGTCGACGAATGGAACGACATAAACGTCGGGTGGTTAGTTCACTAAAATTACGCAATGGTGAAAAATGTATAGACTACGGCTTCCGTAATCAAATGAAAATCGTCGGCAGTCGAAGGTTCTCAGAACTAGTTGATAAAGCGTCGGCAGATAAACCAACTAAGCGGCAGAAAGAGAGTTTACTAGAAAGCCGCAACGGCGGATGTCAAACCAACTATGGGTCTTGGTAATCATAAAACTATCGGCGATCGGAGAATTTATATGGTGGACGTTTAGTTCGCTCGAGAGACACAATGGTGGAAAGCAATCAGACTACAGCTTTCGATCAAAGTCATAAAACTTTCCGATCGTGAAGAGAAAAACAATAAGACACAGAATCGATGACGATAAGCCCTAATTCGTCGAAACGTTTATTATTGATCCTCTGAAATGGCGGCTGCACATATGACTACAGTTCTAAATCAAACTTCAACTGGCTTCTGATAGTGTTAAAACAACAAATCGCAATTTAAACAATCTATCAATAAACCCAAGGAATTGGCGGAAATCAAAACTAACCATCGGGTCATTCAAACAAACCATCGCTGAAAAGAACAATTACATGTCAGATGGTTAATCCGCTAAAGGGCCGCAACGACGGAACATGATTAGACTACGGACCCCGAAAAACACGAAACACTCAGTGATTGGAACAACCAAAGGTCGTGCATCAGCGAAACAAAATACTAGTCCCCCGATCAAATGTCCAATACAGTTATGATAGCGAAAAGAGAAAAACATTTTTAAAAAAACTCGCGGAATCGGCAAAGATAAGGGCTTCCATCGAAGTGCTTGTAGTCTGCCAACCGCAACGGCGACAACACAAAGTACTATTGTTCCGACGGTGATGAAACAAAAACACCAAAATAAAATAAAACAAAAAGGTGTGTCGACGAAAAACATGACTTTGGATCGGTTCATTCATTATTTAACTTCCGCAATGGTGGCTATGTAGAGAAATATGGCCCCAATTCATTGTTCAAATGACTTCCGACAGCGAAAACCAAAACCCCAAGTTCAATTCAAATAAAAAGTAGTCACTCAGCTTCCTTAATTCAACCTCACAAGATTCAAATTAGCAGAAGACAACAGAGTTCAGCAATCTAAAACAAAACCAAGCAAGACAAAATTTAAAAGGAGGGTCCAAAATTTTGAAAAATTTGGAAAATAGTTGCAGCTACTACAAGTTCATTTAAGAAGAATTTATAGTACTCAAACTTTTTGTTTAGATGAGTCAATCATTTGGAGTCTAGTTTTGAACATAAGAATTATGAATCTTTTGTATGATACGATAGAAAATACTCTAGGTTGATAAACTATAAATCTAACCTATTTTACTGAAAAAGTAAATTCTAAAAACTCTTAAATCTCTTTTACCCTTATCCTAGGGTTTGTAATTAAATAATTTTCACATTATATAAACAAAAACTATCTCGACTCTTAGGTGTTTACTCATTAAATGGATGTTAGAAATTTATTTAAGACTATTATATACTTCTATGAACTGCACATACTTGTAGCTCCAACTACGCAATGCATTAAGAGTTGTAAACCTGGTTGAACAAATTTTTCCTTCTAACTATTATAGTTCTTATCTTGAAATTCTTTTCTCTTGTATCAATCAATTAAATTTTTGGTGCACCTTTAACTATAGACTATTTTTTTTTCACAAGTTGATTTAGTAAACTCTTTAAGATAAGATAGTTGGTTGGCATCATATAAGAGTTCTTATTATTGCTTGGGTTCTAGCTATCATTTTACTTTCCAACTTTTACCAAAACAAAAGGGTACTTCAAGGAACTATAGGATCTACTTCTTATATAGTTTAATATACAACAAAAGTCTTATAACTATACCAAACATAGTTAGTAAGATAACTTAATTTATAAAATAAACCCTAGAGAAGTATCCATATATTATTCCTGTAGTTAATATACCAAGTATCGAAATATTTCAAAGTTAAAATATTATATCAATTGCATTGATTTAGTGATTGTAGGATTTGATATATAATGATTTTAATTACAGATTTAAAACTGCAATCGTGACTATAGAACTTCTACCCACGCTGGTGATAAATATCAAAGGACACGTGGAGGTGGAAAAGTCATTGGTTAAGTTGACTTGTGTGTGCCCTAACCTTCATTTTGCAAAGGGAGAGGGTTTCTTTGTCTGGTGTGACCAATTTGGGAGCTCGTGGCCGCCATTACTCCTTGTTGTCCTCCAATTTCCCATTTCCACTGTGAGCTTGGTCTTGTGAGAAGTAATTACCAGTTTTATGAGCTATACGACTGCTGTGAAGAAACTGTGTGAGTAAAATCGTGCACCTTCATCGATTTAGGGACTGATTTGGTATTTAAGATAGAGAAACAGTAGACAGAGCTTTGTAAATGAATTCTCTTCATTTTAGCTGGGTGCTGCTTGTTTTTCCTTTGGATTCGTGACTTAGGGTTTTCAGAAGTTACGGCGCAAAATATACTGAGGAAAAGTTCTCCAAAGTGCCCACGAATTGACTCAAATGCTATGCAGTCTCAGTTTCTACAGACTGGAAACGTTAGCAGGTAACGACCTATCTTGTTTTTCTTTTCTTTCAAAGAAGGATATTTAGAATTTACTTTTAAAATATTTCTAACCATTAAAATGGTTACTCTGCGCAAGTTCCTTTCACCGAATCAAAAGTTGGAGACAAGCTCGTTCTTTCAAACTTCAACTATGTAGACCCTGGTAATCCCTGGTTGCACTGAGGGTTTCTCCTATATTGATATCATGGTGGTTGGAAAGATGGGAAATCTTCACTGCCGATTGTGAACTCAGCTTGGGTCTTTAATGTTATATTACTTATTGTCATTTTGTTTCTATAAATAAAACCCTAAAGGGTGTTATGTGCAAGAACTTTGAAGGCTATTGCAGCCGTGAATTGGGGTTTACTTGACAGAGCCTTTACGGCTTGGAAGATGAAAAACATTTTTGCTTTAAAAACTTGGCTTAAGCCGTAATGGTTTAAGTTTTAAATTGTTATTTTTTTGCTTAAAACTTGTATAAAATGTTAATACAGGCTTAAGCCTCGACCATTGTTATAAAATTCCACAAGCCAATACCTTTGTTTTATTTCATTCTATCAACTTGTGTACAGAGTTATTAAATTCTAGAAATTCATTTAATATAATTGATTTATAGGTATTTTTACTATTAATTTTTTACAGTGTTAAAGAGTAAATTTAGTACTTTGCTTTCTTTTAGAAAGGTTATTATTTTGAGGATCCTACAGTCCTGTAATAAAATAGATTTTACAGGAATAAATTTTAGTTCTAATTTTCTATTTTATTTTCAGTAATTTTTACAGCTGTTAAACTTTATGTTATGAGTAAGATTATGCAAGTCTGTAAGCAAAGCTAAAACCTATCTTCCGTAAACCCTAAATACTATTTTGTTTTACTGTTCCTAAATTTATTAATTTAACTTTACCTAATATGTTTATAATAAATATTAGTACTAATAATAGTTTTGTGATTAGTATGACTACTAATAATTATTATATATATATTCAGCTCTTTTCCTGTAAATAAATAGTACAATTGATTTCAGTAGATAAAGTAAGTACAACAAAAATTTCTGTAAACAATTCATATGAATCTATAAAAGAAATCATTTGCAATTTTTATTCAGAGTTGATAAAAAAAACATCACATCTACTTAATCAACCAGCTGTACTAGAGTACTGCCTATACAAGGCGTGGAAAAATACAATGTGGTAATTTATTCTCATCACTTTTCATTTAGCAATAACACTACTATTTAAACAAAATATACAATCACTAAGTTATCAATAAACAATGTTCTTTTCTATATAAACCCTAACAAAACAATAACCTGCATATCTCTGGAAAAAAACTAGTAATCATTTGCTAAAAACAATAAATAAATTATAAATAACCTGAACAAATAAAAACCTGTCGAATGATGAGGTGACAACAGCTTAAGGAGGATGTTCCTTCCAACCAACTCCTAGAGAAATCTTAGTCTACACTTCCTCAGGACCCACGAGCCTGTTTCCTGGTCCTCCTGGTAGAGTACTGGGTGAAGGATGTATCCTTAAGACCTTCTGTCACCTGACTGGTCAAATTACAACAGTAAGAAATTCAGCCTAACAGCTGCACAAGTTCAGTCCCCAGCAGTTAACCCCTCAAACTCACTTCAATCAGTCCCCTCCATCGAATTTCTCATTCACCCTGAATGATCACACTTCCAGAATGAGTAGCCCCAGCTGTCTTCAATGGGAAATTTTACAACAAATGCCTAGGTGTTCTGGTTTAGTTTTTACTTAATGAGCCACCTTATCCAATTCCACTTTCTTGGGGAATCATGACCACAAATATAGGGAAATTGCCACCTGCAATAGTTAGAATTAGTTTGAGGATGCTGCCACTTGCCAGTATACTCTCCACCCAGTCTCCTCCACCAAGTGACCAGTTAACACTCTTTTAACATCTTCCCTAAGTTGTTGTCTCATCATTTATTTATTTATTAATAAAATATTCTAAAATACATTAATTATCCTTGACCCCACTTGGTCATAAATTACAAACTTAGAATAAAATATAACATAATGTTACTCAATAACATTAAATTGTTTTGCAAATTGGGGCATGTGGCACATGGTTTCACCCACCTGCTTTTTCATGGAATAAAAATCTGAAATTATTTGGTCTAATGACCTCCTCTTACCTCAAAATCTCAAAAATATGTCAGAAAACTCTTCCCATGTCCTGATGGATTCAGGATGCAAGTGCTTAAACCATTACTTAACATCTCCTTGCAAGGATTGGGAAAAATCCCTCATGCAAACATCATCATGTTCTACTTCAAAGAGGTAAAGGAAATGCTCAAAGGCTTGTAAATTTTTTTCAGCTGTAAGGTTGTTGGATTCTCCATCAAACTTAGGAAGGTATTTGTAGTTTTCTTTAGGAAAATCATGAGGAACATGTGGTAAATGAAGCGGTCTATATCGGTTTGGAATATTGGAAGAAACAAAGCTATGTGGGACCGATGTGTTGTCAACGTTGGTTTCATGAGGCTCACAAGGATGATCTTTGATGTCATGTGGTTCAAATGAAGGATCTTGATCAAAATCAAATGTACAGGATGATGGAATACTTTCAGTTCTTAAAGAAGGATGAACAAGAGTAAATTCATGGTTTTGTTTTGAGTGGAATGAACAATGGAAAACTGTTTGGACAATCTTAGGAAAAGATAGGAAAAAATTTACAACAAAGGATAAGACATCTTGGAGAAAACTGAAACTTGAGTACCTTATCTTTTCATCATTCATTTCCATGTTTTTACAATGAGCTCATTTCCCCAGTAGAGTCTTTCGGTTCTCTTTGAAAACTTGACCTCTAGATCATGGCACCAGTGGATTCATTCAAATTGGATTTTTTAAAATGGAATCGCCAGGTGAAAAATGCACAACCTTACTGATTTCTAACTGATGTTCACCATCAACAATCAAATATGAAACTATGTCGTTCATACCCAGGGAAGATTTTAACCTTCTCTCCCCGAAATTGGTGCCAATTTGTTATCACTGAAAAATTACCCAACGTTGTAAAGGTTATTCCCACGTAATAGCAAAATCCATTTTTAAAGAGAAAACTAGCTTTTTTCTCTTTCAAGAGGGATCTCTCACAAAATATTAACAAGGCCAAATTTGTATAAGCAAAAATGTTTGTAATTGGTAAGATTGGTTGAAACTGAACACATGACCATTGGGCTATGGAGTCAAGATATGAATATAGATAAACAGATCTTTTGCATGGCGGTTTTAAATAGAGGTAGGATAGCTACTCAGTCACAGTCAAAATTTGATTATTTGGTGAAAAAAGAAGAACATGAACAAACCATTAACATAGAGCATTGTAAAAATGAATTCTGTGTCAACTTTAGAAGAAAGGTTTGGCGGGCATCTAAAAAGAACAGCAAGAGCATAGTAAATATGAATTCTAAACTGTTATACTCTCATTTCAGACATGAAGGAAAACATAATGGAAAGAAAGCACTGGAAAAAAATTCAAATAAGAAGGAAAAGTACAGACTGCAACATGAAATAACACATGAATCTATGAAAAACGCCAACTTTCAGCACTATAATTAAAGAAATACTTAACTACACAAGTTTCCAAAATCTCACGGGTTCCAACCCTCGCTTCATCAAATGTATGAATACTTATACAATTGCTCCTCAAGCTGAACAATAAACCTAACTGTCTAACTGTTTCAACCATTTATTACATGTGTCAAAGCACATATCTATTACAAAATAGTTCTAAGATAACAAAACTTCTTAACTAATGATTTTAAAAATAACATTTTATTATAAAATATATCTTTCACTGAAACTCCTTTTTCATTGTCTTCCTTGATGCCTTCATGGTTGTAACTTATATTTAGTTGATCCATATTGTTGAACTGTTCTCCAATGTTCAAGTTTAAGCAAATCTGCAACAACCGTGTCATGTGCCAGAACTCTGAGTTCCATAACCATTTCACATCTCCCGTAATATACATCGTAGATTTGTTTTTCCTTGAAATCTATGCTGTTCATGTGCAAGATCTCAATACCAAGACTCAACATTATCACCCTGCACAAATTGATTCAGTAGAATCAATATCATCCATTGATCTGCAATCTTCCTTCATCATAACCATCCAACTGTGAAAAACTCTAACATTCCACTAATTGTTTCAATCCTGATCAATCGAGAAACTTTTGTTTGCAGAATGGACCTTATCCTTCGATCAAAACTCAACCATTATTACAACCATTGATCAACGTGGACCCTACCACTTTCCGTGGATTTCAATTTGGAATTTCTCCATGCTAGTTCAATCTGTGGAATTGTTTTCGACCGTAGATCTATCTCCGCTCACATCTTGTCCATATGATCTTTCAACCAGTTAAGCAATTCCACAAATTGGAAAAATTCCTTCATTCGAGAATGTCCAATATAGGTAATCCTCCAGCATCGTTGATCTTACTTCACATCAATATTAGCCCTTCAAAATTGCATCTTTTTAATGAATTCTGCAAATCCAAAAACCTAGTTTATTCCTTGCATCTCTGAGCTGCGGAATTCCTTTCCACCCTTGATCTACAACCTCTTTAATCTAAGTTGTCGATATTTTACATCTTTTACCTCCATTCTGCTGATGAGAATATTTCAATTTCTCCCCCATGTTTCAAACAACGAAAAAATCCACCACCGTACATCAAATCCCGCTCTTCATCCAATGACCCATGATGAAAAATCATGCTAACCCATTAATATAAATAGTGCTTCCACAAAATTTTCAAATATAGTTCTAACAGGGCGCATGTTGGAATGCGGTTGGAGCGCACAATGTGTAGCACCACCATCGACTAGAAGGACGTTGACAAGGACTAAATCCAACTGTGGAGGACAAAGAAACCGACAAATAAGAATATTTTGGTTGGATTAGTTACATATTCGTCAAGTGGACCATTTTGTAATGGCATAGTGAGCCTATAAGTAGAATTAGAATTGTAAATCTTAGGTAGGGAATGATGTACTTGGCTATCGATGAATCTATGAGGAATTATGTACTTGGAAACCTAAGATATTTTATGAATGAGATTGCCTATTGAGATTCAATTCTAGCATCGATTGTATGAAAAATCTTCCTTATGAATTAAATGGGATCGACATTTTTTTATATTCTATGTTGTAATGTCTTATTTATGTGGATTATGTCTGATCTGAAGAGGTTTTTTGTATGAATTATGTTTTATAGACTCTTTTCTGCATTATTGGGTGAGATCTGTGTCAATGACTTAATGAACATGAGTCGAGGAATGATTATGCCGCTTTTGTATTTTTCCCTTTATTTCTATGTGCATGATGCAAAGTATCATAGTACTTGTTAGTTTAATACATGTTGATATCTTTGTTGATCTGAATTTGGTAAGAGTAGATGTGAATCATAATGCTTATAGTTTTTGTCGATCTAAATCTAGGTTGATGTGATTATAAGTAGATATGGTTAATAATGTGGTTGCATTGTATCTTGTTGTGATCCTGTATTTTTGGATAATGTTGCGATATGGTAGAAGATAGTATGAATTCCTCTTCACACTACGAAAACTTGGTTCCTGCATCCCTCCCTCATACATCTCGAGTGAGACTGCACCTGCTCTACAGGTGTTGCTGGAAAGGGTAAAACATTTATGGGACGATGTTTAGGGAGTATGTGTCAATGGTTGTTGACAACAGTGTGAAGTGAACCCCAATTAACAGAATTTGTGTCAACATAAGCACTTGCACTTGATATGAACTTCCTTCTTGCTTGATGATAATAGTCAAATAATCCCTTTCTTGTTGCTCCTTATCCTACAAGAGAGTTGAATATGTCCATATGTTCATAACTCTTGCACATGATTAAAGCACTCTAGTCATATCTTGAAGCCCACATACTAGTGGTCACATTGACCTTGCACTTGACACATAAATGAAGAATCCCTTGGTCAAAATGATGATGTCATTAAACCCTTGACCCTCATATTGGGAATAATACCACAAGGTTATTGAAGAATCCCCTGCTTGATGGACATAATCCCACAAGAATGTTGATAAAACCCTTTCTCATATTATATGAAGGCATTGTACACCATAATCTTTCTTATGGAACCCTTGCATGTTGATGAAGCTCTTGATATCTTAAACAAACCCTTGTTAATGATGATGAAACAATTGCATTTCATATGATCATGGCCTTGAACATGGAAGATGCCCTTGATTGGTGATGTAGCTCTTAGTGCCATAAAAATACTTGAAGAAGCCATTAAGGAGATTTCAAATTAATTTTTTACGTACTGTACAAATTGAAGAATTTAAGGGTAATGGACTAAATATTTGCAAATAATCCCTCAATAAGATGGAGGTCCTCGTCAATCCATTTATGTTGATATGTGGAGCGTCTCTTAAATCCTTACGGTTGATAAGTTTTGATTTTTTAAAGTTAATGTATTAATTTGCCCCTTTACAAGTAGGTCAGCTTGCTAAAAGAATTCAATTAATTTTTAATTAAAACTACTACAAGTTGGCCATACATGCTAATAAATCCTCCACGAATTATATAAATAGAAGATCTAACATTTCATTTGTTCATCAATCAAGTCTCTCTTTGGTGTTTCACAACTCTTGGAGAAAAGTGCAAAACTTTGTGGAGGAGAAAGTTTTGGGCATCTTTGAGGATTGAAGAGATTCACTAAAATTGGCATAAATTTCTCATATGGAATCAAAATTAAAAAATTATTGGCTTGTTGTAACTCTTGTTCTGAGGGATGTGTGATAACATGATCTAGAGTTTCTTTTGTTTTTATATTGCTTCTTCATCTTGTGCTATTCAAACAGGTATGGTCCATGCTTCTGGGTTTCTCTTGTGATGACACATGCCTCTCATGGATAGAATTCATCTTTGATCTTAGTATGTGAGCCTATATATTGGTCTATCTCTTTGAATTCATTGAATATGTTATGGAGGCTATGGTGATGGTTATATTGTCATATATATTTATGTGATATTGATATAGATCTTGATGATTATCTTGAATATTGTTGGCATAGATCTTGGTGTTTACCTTGACTATTGTATAGTGTAGTATTGAATGAGAAGTTGGCATGTAAGTAATAGATATTGTGAGTGATTTCTTTGATCAGCCTAAGTGTTTTCTTTGAAAACTAGTTTGACAAGTGTCGATCATTTTCTCTTTGAACTAAGTGGAGCTGGATTGTTATTGATTGTTAATGGCAACCTTTGGCAGTGTTGTAAGCAACTATTTGCTTGATATTTGTTTGATTTGTTGACTTGATTGAGTGGAGTGAAAAATAATTTTGGGTCTAAGATTTTAAGAGATTGATTGAGTTTTAAATATTTGGTTAAGTCTTTTATATTCTTGTTCAAGGTTGTTTGCTTGAGTTTTATCATGTTTAACTATCAAGTCTTCCTTGACTGTGATTGAGGTTAGCTGTGGTGTTATTGATTTGAGTGTGATTGGACAAAGTTTGGTTGACCATATGTGAAGTCTCTTAGTTTCTCAAATGTGTCTCTTACTTGATGAACTAGGGAAAGTACGAAGTGTTGGTTGACTTTCATAACACTTTATTAGATTAACACAAGTACATGATTGATTTGGAATAGGTACACAAGTAGTTTGTTACAGGTTGGTTCACTTAAGCAGGATTAGCACAGGTTTCCTTATGTGTACTTGGTCTGATTCACACTAGATGAGTTGTATGAGCAGTTGGTTTGACTTAGTTGGACTGAGTTTGGTGAGCAGTTGGTTAGCCTCATATTGACTGAGTCAGATGATGTGAGCAACATATTATTTTTCACATGTTGTTGGTACAGGTTATTGGTACAGATGTGGTGCAGTGGTCAGTTGATGAGAAGTGGTCAGATGATGAGCAGTGATAGTTGATGAGAAGTGGCTAGCAGTAAAAAATGATGATAAGTGATCAGTAGTGAAATTTGTTGTGCAGTGTTGTGTAGTGTTGTGCAGGTTGAGCAGTGTGGTGCAGTGGCGAGTTTATGAGTAGTGGTTAGAAATAAAAATTAATGAGTAGTGGTTAGAAATAAAAATTAATGAGTAGTGGTTAGCAGTGATAGTTGTTGTGTAGTGTGGTGCAGGTTGAGAAGTGTGATGCAATGTAGTACAAGTGTTGATTATCAAGTCTGCGGGATCAGTTCGTTTGTGGTTCAACAATTCCTATCTTCGTATCAGAGTGGTAGGATGGGGCAAGGAAATCTAAGGAGTTAGGGCTTCCTTTAGGTTGCATGTTGTAAATCAAGGGTTTGTAGCCTCCTTCCAGTTGTAGCTGGAGAATTGAAGTCATTGTAACAAGGGGGTTATTTCCACCTTCCATTTGTTGCTGGAAAACTATTATTATAAGTATTTTGTGGGTTTTCCCCTAGGACTTGGGTTTCCATGTAAAAATATTATGTACATGATTTTGGTATGATTCCTATGTGATGATGATATGATGATATGAGATGATGAGATATAATTGTTGATATAATGATAATAATGTACTATGCATAATATTGAATAAGTTATTGATGACTGTTAACGCTGACAAGTAATAAAATGTATACATGTTGATTGAATTGTCATTGATGCCAACATGGGACTTGCAGCGGCCCTAGAGGTAGTCATTGATGCCACCAAGTCACTCTTGCAGTGCATAGTTATGGATGATCCCAATATCCTCATGTCCAGTGCCTTGGATCCCATACAAAGATGGGTTGTGACTCAAAGCACCTTGTATCCAGTTGACAAGGTCCCTATACTCACAAGATTGGATCTTGGATCCACCACCTTGTTGAAAATACTAAAGACCCTGCTGATGATCCTGAAGATGCTGGAGATGGTGTTGAATCCCTTGTAGATGATGAAGAATCCATGGATGGGTTGAATAAACATCAATGACCCATTCTACAGTCATTCATGTTTTTGTTGAGGTCATGGAACCCTTGTATGTAATTCTTTCTACCATTATGATGATAATGACCTTATATGGTCTTTGACATGTTATGGAACCCATGAGCATGCCCTTGGTATGACGAAGAAGCCCATGAAACCCCTTATAATTTTAAAGAAGTATTTGGAGCACCAAAGGGGCCAAAAGACCCATTCTGTGGTCACTTGTGGTTTACATGGTTACAGATGGCTTCATCAAGTCCTAGAACTCTTGGAAATGGAACTAGGGCATGAGAAATGTTTGGAACACACTTGGGAACTTGGAAACTTGGACACTTGACACACTTGGTTGATTGTGGATGATAACATGTCACCTTGATTATGGGGTCCTTGGCCATACATGACATGGTGATGGGGTCATTGATGAATCCCTTGTGGCTTGCTACAACCTTGATTTTAATGATGTGGTAGACACACTTTCTTGCATGGTACACATGCCTTGATATTGAGGTCAATTTCATACCCAAGAATAAGGGTCCTTGGTCATACATATGGGATCCTTAATGGTACCCTTGAAGGAATGTTGAAGATGATGTGTTGATTGGAGATGGTCTTATGTTTATTGGGGTTCTTGATCAAGCCCTTGTGGCTTGATGCAACCCTTAGTGACCTTGATGGATTGTGGAAAAACCCTTTCAAATGGTGGTACAATGATTTGTGGACATTAAACATCTTGTTTGAACATTATATGATAATATTGTAAGAAGCCCACAGTGACGATGATTAACCTTGCTTGTTGAAGGTCGAACCCAATTCAAATTAAAACTTAAAAATACAAAATAATAAAAATATCGTGTTGACCTTGAAGCATGGGGACTTCACTTAGTGAACCTCTCACATAGCACGTGTAATCATGGGATATTAAAGAATACCCTTAATTTCCAGAGATGTTGACCCAAAATATTTTTGTTGAAACCCCCTGCCAATACTTAAAACCTCCTCCCCAACCCTTTTTATACCTCAATCCTTATAAACCACCCTACCCAACCCCACCTTAAACCCCTCATCCCCCCTAATACATGCAATATATTGGTTCAATTTTTGATAATTTTAAAACCCACAATATGAACTAACGTGATAGGATATTGGTCAAAAAGTGAAGCCCCCGTGCCTTGAAGTAGGACCTGATTTGAGGATGTGGACATGTTGAAGGAGTATTTGAACACAAATCCAATGAAGATGAAGTGGAGGAGAGAAATCTCGCTGATTGAGGAAACTTTAACTGAGGTTTTTCGGGTGGACTGAGGAAATTTGGAGGAGCAGTCCAATCATATACGCAGTCCTGAATTTGATGGAGGAAAGAAATTTTTTGTTTTTATGTTTTCCATTGCTGCTAGATGACCAAGTTTGACACAATGTACTTGGTGTTCACTGCCGGAAGAACCAAGCTCTCATAAGACAACACACGGTCTAAATTTGTGAGTTTTATATACAGTCTGAGTTAGGGTATATACATTTAGAGTTCTTATAACCTAAAGAGTATGAATTTGTAGCAACAGAGATCGGAGGTGTTGGAGGATTTTCCACACTACACAGTCCCAAAATTTCATGGTCATCAACAATCTGAGTTTTGGAGTGACTAAACAGTCCTAGTTTTGATGCTTAACAATTGTGTTGGAGGATGTTATTGTTTCCTTTTTCCACATACTTGTTTGACAACAACACTGAGCTTCCACATCTGATATCCTTTGGTATTTCATGAAAAAAAATTGTCATCTACAACATTTACACAGTCACACATAGTCCTAAATGTGAGGTCATCTACAGTATACACACAGTATCGAAGTTAGCAGAGGTTGGTATTATTTGGGTTCTTCTACAACATAATAAAACAACCCAAGTGTGGAGTCTAAATACATGCACTAATTATGAAAGGTAACACTATTGTGTGATGATGATAATGGATACTTGTATGAGGATTGTTAGGATTATTAATCCTCCCTTGGTCAAATGTCTATTAGATTAATTACTTCCTAACTTAGGAACCTTAAATTAATTAAATGGGTCCACTAGTGCAATTGGGTCCACTTGGCCCAAGGGGGCCACATGTACCAGTCATTGAAGTGTGGGGAACACTACTAGAGGTTAACTGCCACTTACTGCATGTGCATGCATCAGTTAGGTCACCTCCTAGACCAATCCCTACATTTTAGGAACCATTGGGAGTCCCGGCACCGACCTACTTCATTCAATTGGTGTTAGCACTAGTTAGTCTTAGTTAGCCCCCAGTTACTTCATAGTCAGTTAGGCTAGCACTACTAATGCATGGATAATGCATGGTTTCATGGGGAGGATTGCTTTACCTAACTACCACACTCAGTTGCACTGAGTTAACTAGTTGTTACTGCTTGTGGATTTATTGGTCATCAGGGAGTTGTCTATTTGGACTCTGATATTGATTGGGAGACCTTGAGTTAGAGATTCAGTTAGATATAGTCTTATCCACTTTGAGGATTCAAATTCATTACTCATGCATTCAAATTATACCTATGTAAACTATTGTAACACCGGATATTATTATGATGAATATACTGTAAATTCCTAAGCAATACTTGTCTATTTCCTGTGTGGTTTGTTTTTCTTATTTTGTATGTTCATTCTCCATTCAATTGCTGCAACATTATCAGAACTCTCTAATTAAATATCTTAATTGCATTCAAATTCTAATATGGTATCAAAGCCTTCTCAGGAAGGTTTCATTCTTGTTTCTCCCCATCGAACATCAGAAGCAATTGGGTTTCCACAGAAGTCCCCTATGAAAATTTGCTAGCTCTGGATTCATTCATAGCAACAGAGAGGGCGTGACAAACCCTAAAAACATGTTCATTCTGGGAGGAAAAGCATGATTCTAACAATTCATATTTTTTAGTGTTATTTGCAGTGAAATTGATAGGTGCTACATAGCTTGAAAGAAGTATTTGCAGTCTCCCTTCCGTAGCAATTATGAGTTCTCAAACTCCTGATCCATGGATCCTCACAACTTCCAATTACCTTGATTGGAGGATTGATATGCAGTTGGCCTTGTGCAAGCATGGCTACCATAGGATCATACATGGATGGGAGGCTAAGCCTCATCATCCAGTAGAGAGGAACAAGTTCCTAAACCGTTGTGATGAAGCATTCGGGTACTTATGTACTTATATTTCCAAAGATATCCTCTTTCATCTAGAAGGATTGAGGACTCCTAGAGAATCTTGGGAGAATATTGATAGTATGTTTAACAAACAAGATGAGCTTCGGAGACACATTCTGTAGAATGAGTTCGTATCATTACATCCCAACATTTTTGAGACTGTTGAGCAATTCTTCTCCAAATTCAAGTCTCTAGTGCTACAATGCAGACAGTGCGAGATAGAGCGGAAGGATGAGAAGAATGTCTTTTCCATACTCAGCAAACTAGGTCCTGAGTATTATGTCTATGTCTCTATGTTTTATTCCAAGTGGGAAATATTTCCTGATTGGAAACTTCCTTCTTTAGATTCATTCTTCGAGTCCTTAATCAAAGAACAAGACAAATTAATTCGAATGAGAGTCATCCAGAATTTCAAAGATCAAGCTCTCTTGGTTACTAACTCTTCCAAAGTGCAAGAAAAGGGGAAATCAAAGAAGAAGGAGCCAAAGGCCACTGATTCAAAGCCTAAACCAAATCAGAAAGCTTCTGAAGGGGCCTCCGACTCTAAGAAGAAGAAATTTGAAAAGAAGTTATGTCCGTATTGTGAAAAGGGATACCATCTTGAAGAACATTGTATGAGGAATCAACTTGATGAGATGTCCGCTCTTCTCAAGCAGCAAAACATTGCTCCTCCAAGAGAAAAGAATCCCGATGAAGAAGCACAAAAAAAAGATGTCAAAAGGTGTCATGCTTTGAAATAAACTCTCTCTCCATCCTTGGCATACATTATAGATTCTGGAGCCTCCAACCACATGGTTTCCTCCAAATAATCCTTCTCTACTCTTTCATTATCAAAGGGGCCTAATATTCACATGGGAGATGATTCCCATATACCAGTAGAAAGAAGGGGCTCAATCAGATCGAAGCATGGTGAGTTCAAGAATGTCCTATATGTGCCCTCCCTTGCTGCTAACCTATTATCTGATTACCAGATGACTCATACAGACTCTCCCAAGAGGGTCACATTTGATTCAGACTCAATTGAGATTACAGAAAAATCCATTGGAAATCTTGTAGCAAAAGGTATTGCAAATCACTCTACCAAAGCTTATGAGTTTTCACATTTCTTACCTGTTTCTCCTCCTACAATTTTATTGTCTCATGCAAACAACGCCAACAATATTTGGCATGAGAGATTTGTCCATCTCAATTTCAAATATCTGAAGTAGCTCCACAATGATAACATGGTTGAAGGCTTACCCTCAATCCAAACTACCGATGGAGTATGTGTTGGGTGCTTGGTAGGTAAGCATCCAGAAAAGAAGTATGATGTTGGGAAGGCTCATAGAGTTGTTTCTATGCTTGATTTGATACACAGTGATGTAGAGATACCTATGCCCACAAACTCCATTAATGGTTACAGATATTTCCTTACCTTTATTGATGATTGTTCTAGGTACTGTTGGATATACTTCATGAAACTAAAATCAAAAGTTTTTGAAACTTTTAAAAGTTTAAATCTATGGTTGAGAACAATTTCAATAAGAAGATCAATTCAATAAGATCTGATGGAGGAGGAGAATATGTCAAAAGATATTTCCAGAATTTCTATGAATCAGAGGGGATTCGAATGGAACACTCAGTTCCATACACACCACAACAAAATGGTGTGGCTGAGAGGAAGAACAGATCATTGAAAGAGATGGCAACATGCCTTCTCCATGGAAAGCATCTACCTCCTTCTCTTTGGGCTGAAGCAGTAAACTGTGCTTCATATTTGTAGAATAGGGTGCCCAATAAGTCAGTGGTTGGGATCACACCATTCGAAGCACTACATGGGTATAAGCCCATTGTCTCTCATCTAAGAGTTTTTGGTTCCAAAGCTTGGGCCAGGATACCACTTGACAAGAGAAAGGCCTTCCAAGCCCAAAGTAGCGAATGCATTCTGCTGGGATATGTAGATGATGCAAAAGTGTACAAACTGATGGAGGTTGCTACCAGAAGATACTTCATTGAAAGAAGTGTCTAGTTCAAAGAAGATCAGATGCATGATACACCTCCAATAGCACAGGAAGGTATAACTATTTATCCTCCTATTTTTTATGATGATGATGTGCTATAGGTTTCAGATTCAAATGAATAAGATCACATACAACATGATCCTGTTATTGAGACTGAATCTCAAGAGATTCTAGATCCAGATCCAGTATCCATTCCTAATTAGAATCCTAAACCCAGATGGGCTCAAAAGCTTCTGGATGCAGCTAGAAGTGGTGTTGGAGTTCCAGAAGATAAAAGAATAACCAAGTCCCAGTATTAGAATGAGCATGCTGCACTATCTCTCACAGATTCTCTCTCTACAGAATGGTGCAACAAAGTTCTAGGTCGGTGCTACTTGATGATGGCGAATGATCAGCTACATGGCCCACAGAAGTAGAGATTTGATCATTCCCTACCTTCAACATCCATCAGAACCAAACAGAGTCATCAATTCAGAAGTACATTGAGAGGTCCACTGATGGACCATGCTGCTGCATAGTGCAATTTTTTGCAACAGTTTTTTTGCTCAAGTCATTTTTCTAAGGAGGAAGCTTCTTTCTTCTAAATATAGCTTGCATATTTCTATTTTCCTGCTTATTTTTTAGGGGGGGCGGGGGTCCCATGAGGTTTTCACCTGTTTCCTCAGTTTTACTAAGCAACATTTTTTTATTATTTTCTGGATTATGTTTGGGTGACCTATGGTCTTGTTACCAGAGCCCATAGTTTTCCAAGTTAGGATTCAGGGGGGTTGTTAGGATTATTAATCCTCCCTTGGTCAAATTTCTATTAGATTAATTATTTCCTAACTTAGGAACCTTAAATTAATTAAATGGGTCCACTAGTGCAATTGGGTCCACTTAGCCCAATGAGGCCACATGTACCAGTCATTGAAGTGTGGGGAACACTACTAGAGGTTAAATTCCACTTAGTGCATGTGCATACATTAGTTAGGTCACCTCCTATACCAATACCCACATTTTAGGAACCACTAGGAGTCCCGGAACCAACTACTTCAGTCAGTTGGTGTTAGCAATAGTTAGTCTTAGTTAGCCCCCAATTACAATCAGTTACTTCATAGTCAGTTAGGCCAGTGATACCAATGCATGGATAATGCATGGTTGCATGGGGAGGAGCGCTTTACCTACCTACCACACTCAGTTTCACTAAGTTATCTAGTTGTTACTGCTTGTTGGAGTTATTGGTCATCGGGGAGTTGTCTATTTGGACTCCGATATTGATTGGGAGACCTTGAGTTAGATATTCAGTTAGATACAGTCTTATCCACTTGGAGGATTCGAATTCATTACTCATGCATTCTAATTATACCTATGTAAACTATTGTAACACTGGATATTATTATGATGAATATACTGTAAATTCCTGAGCAATACTTGTATGTTTCCTGTGTGGTTTGTTTTTCTTAGTTTGTATGTTCATTCTCCATTCAATTGCTGCAACATTATCAGAACTCTTTGCTTGAATATCTTAATGGAATTCAACATAGTATGCTTGGTGTTCACTGCTGGAAGAACCAAGCTCCCACAAGACAACACACAATCCAAATTTGCAAGTTTTATATACAATTCGAGTTTGGGTATATACAGTCAGAGTTCTTATAACATAAACAGTCTGAATTTGCAGCAGTAGAGATCCGAGGTGATGGAGGATTTTCCACACTACACAGTCCCGAAATTTCATTTTCATCAACAATCTGATTTTTGGAGTGACTAAACAGTCCTAGTTTTGATGCTTGACAATTGTGTTGGACGATGTTACTATTTCCTTTTTCCACATACTTGTTTGACAACAACACTGAGCTTCCACAGCTGATATCCTTTGGGATTTCATGAATCTACAACATTTACACAGTCACACAAAGTCATGAATGTGAGGTCATCTACAGTATACACACAGTCCCTAAGTTGGAAGAGGTTGGTCTTGTTTGGGTTCTTCTACAACATAATGAAACAACCCAAGTGTGGAGTCTAAAGACATGCACTCATTATGAGAGGTAACACTATTGTATGATGATGATAATGGATACTTGTATGAGGATGATGATATCTTGTTGATGGTTCCTTGTACACTATGATGACATATTTTTCATTATGATGATGCCTTGTACACTATGATGAAACATACTCCTTGATGATGTATACTCGTTTATACACAAATATGATGATGATGCATGCTTATGATGTTGTATACCTATACTCTATGATTATGTATGTACTATGATGATAATATAATGAATATGGCAACCCTATGATGCATACATGATGCATACACTACAATATTATGTTGTGGATGCATGACTGCCTTAGAAGATGATTGTATAGATATGACAAACATGATAGTGATGAGTAGAGCTTGACCAACATTATTGAGCATATATTGACCAATAGTATTGAGAAGAGATTGACCAACAGTATTGAGTAGATATTGACCAGTAATATTGAGAAGAGATTGAGCAGTATTGTTGATAAGCATACTGACAGGTTGAGTAAGTTGATTGATTAGCTGAGATGAATGAGCTGAGATTGATGAGCATATACGATTATGCAACATATTGATGAAAATCAAAGATTGGAATCAAGCTTGCAAGAAGAATCTTGCACTTAAGGATTGGAATCCTTAACCCTTTCTTAGTTGGATCTAAGAAAACCAGGTTGGGTCCTGTTGTGATATTTGATTCTCTTTTCATCAATTGTTGTTGATAGTAATCGAGAAGATTGAAGTCTTCCATTACCATAAATAAAGCTCACATTAAAAATATTTTTATGTCTATTTGATGTGTTTGGTGTGCTTACGATTTAACTCATGAATATGATAATGTGATTGGTAATATAATGCTTGATTATGCTTCATGTTGTCTACAAGCAAGACATTCTTAGCCAGGGAATTTTTACTTCCAATATTTACCGTTCCCTTCCCAGATATTTTTGTTGAATTGTTATTTTCGAAAAGAAAAATCCTTTATCCTTTTCAATATCAACAAAATCACTTTTGTTACCTTTCATATGCTTGGAGCAACCACTATCAACATACCATTCACCAAATATGTTATTCTAATCTTTAAGAGTAATTCCACATTCATAGTTGTTTAAGTTGTCCTTTCATTTGATCCATACCTTGTGATGTTCCCTCTTTTGATTGTTGGATCTTTCATCATTTCTTACTGTTGGTATCTTCATTCTGATATCTCTGGCTATATGTCCAAAATATTTACACTTGTAACATTCTATTTCTGATCTTAAGGGACCAAATCTGTTATTGTACTATGCCCATCTGAGGCTTGCATGTTTATTCCTTGTTTCAAAACTTCTTCTTTGAAAACAGTTTACAGCCTTGTGTCCAAATTTTCCACATGTAAAGAAATACCCATAAAAGAAATGCCCATACTTGGGAACAATTGAAGGAGTTGTTCTTCTGAGATCTTGTATCTTTGCTGGCTCTTTTGGTATGGGTTTTTCTAGTTGGCATTCAATCTCTTCTTCATTAGTGGAATCCTTGACAACTTTTTCATAGCTTCTTGGCTTCTCTTCATTATATGTCTTCATTGAGCTTAAGGCATCATCAATATTTTGCTTGTATCCTATATTGGTCTTGTCAAATAAGGGATTTTGATTGATCATAATTTGTTCTAGAATATTGGAGTTATTTTCATAACTCTTGCCGATATATTTCATCTATAATTTGTTTTCAGAGATATTATCTTAGCCTCACGATTATATTTTTCTTTTATGTTTTCCATCAGTTGTTCAGTAAGAGATTCTTCAATTCTTGTGGATTCTTCCAGTTTGACCTTCAAGTCAACAATGTTTTTCTCAAGACCTTGTGCCTCTTCCTTAAGCATATTGTTCTCCTTCCTAACTTTCTTCAGATCTTTCAAGGTTCTTATAAGTTTTGCTTCAATATCTACCTCACCTTCATATTCAAATTCTTCATCACTATTAGAATCCTCATTTGAATTTATTGCCATAAATAATACCTTATCTGGTTCACTATCATTGTCACTGTAAGTGTCACTGTTGTTCTCAAATTCCTCGCTAGATTAGTTGTTGTCCCTTCTAGTATAGAGACTTTTCTTCTTTGAGAACTTGCCTCTTTTCTTATCCTTATAAGTATTGTACTTCTTGTAATGTTTGAATCTTCCATCTTCACCACTATCCGATTTCTTTGCATACATACATTTAGAAGAAAAATGACCTATCTTTCCACATGAAAAACATCAGAGAGTTAGTTTACCTTTGCATTTCCTAGTGTGTCTCTTCAACTTCCGAACAAAGTTAGCTATTTTTTCATCATTGGATTCATCATTTGTTAGCTTGTCCTTTGTTGATTTGTTCTTCCTAGTTTATTTGGAGGGGACCTTGAATGCTGCTTCCTTTCTTGACGTGTCTTCATATTCAATTCTATTTTCATAGGCCACAAGACTCCCATGTAGTTGATATACTAATATAGTCTTCAAATATTTTATTTCTTCTAGGGCATAGATCTGAGAGTTGAACCTTTTGTGAAGAGTCCTTAGAATTTTTCGAACAACTACGACTTCATAAACTTCTTCACCAGAACCTCTAATGGTATTCACAAGTTGATTAACTCGAATAATATAGGTTGTGATGTCTTCATCCTCATTCATCCTCAAATGTTCAAATTGTCCTTTGTATGTTTGAAGTTTGGCTTCCTTGACTTTACTATCTCCTTCATATGTGGTTTGTATTTTGTCCCAAATTTCCTTTGCAAAGGGGAAATTCATAACTTTGGCAAAGACAAATTCATATGTAGCACCCAAAAAGTGATTTATGGATTTTGAATTGTTATTGTATTGAGTCAAATCATCTGGATCTGTTGATACGGTCTTTGGTACCTTGTACCCATTTTCAATACTTCACCATAACTCTATTCCTTGAGCTTCCATGTAAGATCTCATCCTTATGCTCCAAAATGCATAGTTGGTCCCATCAAAAAAGGGTGATCCATTTTTGCTTTGTCTATTTGATGTGTTTGTTGTGCTTACAGTTTAACTCATGAATATGATAATGTGATTGGTAATATAATGCTTGATTATTCTTCATGTTGTCTACAAGCAAGACGTTATCAGCCAGGGAGTTTTTACTTCCAATATTTACTGTTCCCTTCCTTGATATTTTTGTTGAATTGCTATTTTCGAAAAGACACATCCTTTATCCTTTTCAATATCAACAAAATCACTTTTGTTACCTTTCATATTCTTGGAGCAACCGCTATCAACATACCATTCACCAAAGATGTTATTATAATCTTCAAGAGTAATTACACATTCATAGTTGTTTAAGTTGTCATTGCATTTGAACCATACCTTGTGATGTTCCCTCTTTTGATTGTTGGATCTTTCATCATTTCTTACTGTTGGTATCTTCATTCTTCTATCTCTAGCTATATGTCCAAAGTATTTACACTTGTAACATTCTATTTATGATCTTAAGGGACCAAATCTGTTATTGTACTATGCCCATCTAAGGCTTGCATGTTTATTCCTTGTTTCAAAATTTCTTCTTTGAAAACAGTTTACAGCCTTATGTCCAAATTTTCCACATGTAAAGAAATACCCATAAAAGAAATGTCCATACTTGGGAAAAATTGAAGGTGTTGTTTTTCTGAGATCTTGTATTTTTGCTGGCTCTTTTGGTATGGGTTGTTCTGGTTGGCATTCGATCTCTTCTTCATTAGTGGAATCCTTGACAACTTGTTCATAGGTTCTTGGCTTCTCTTCATTATATGTCTTCATTGGGATTGAGGCATCATCAGTATTTTGCTTGTATCCTATACTGGTCTTGTCGAAGAAGGGATTTTGATTGCTCATAATTTGTTCTAGAATATTGGAGTTATTTTCATAACTCTTGCCGATATATTTCGTCTATAATTTTGTTTTCAGAGATATTATCTTAGCCTCACGATTCTATTTTTCTTTTATGTTTTCCATCAGTTGTTCAGTAAGAGATTCTTCAATTCTTATGGATTCTTCCAGTTTGAACTTCAATTCAACAATCATTTTCTCAAGACCTTGTGCCTCTTCCTTAAGCATATTGTTCTCCTTCCTGACTTTCTTCAGATCTTTCAAGGTGTTTATAAGTTTTGCTTCAATATATACCTCACCTTCATATTCAGATTCTTCATCACTATTAGGATCCTCATTTGAATTTATTGCCATAAATAATACCTTATCTCGTTCACTATCATTGTCATTGTAAGTGTCACTGTTGTTCTCAAATTCCTCACTAGATTAGTTGCTGTCCCTTTTAGTATAGAGACTTTTCTTCTTTACGAACTTGCCTCTTTTCTTATCCTTGTAATTATTGTACTTCTTGTAATGTTTGAATATTCCATATCACTATCCGAGTTCTTTGCATACATACATTTAGAAGAAAAATGACCTATCTTTCCACATGAAAAACATTAGAGAGTTAGCTTACCTTTGCATTTCCCAGTGTGTCTCTTCAATTTTCGAACAAACTTAGCTATTTTTTCATCATCAGATTCATCATTTGTTGGCTTGTCCTTTGTTGATTTGTTCTTCCTATTTTATTTGGAGGGGAACTTGAATGCTGCTTCCTTTCTTGACGTGTCTTCATATTCAATTCTCTTTTCATAGGCCACAAGACTCCCATGTAGTTGATATACTAATATAGTCTTCAGATATGTTCTTTCTTCTAGGGCATAGATCTGAGGGTTGAACCTTTTGTGAAGAGTCCTTAGAATTTTTCGAACAACTACGAATTCAAAAAATTCTTCACCAAAACCTCTAATGGTATTCACAAGTTAATCAACACGAAGAATATAGGTTGTGATTTCTTCATCCTCATTCATCCTCAGATGTTCAAATTGTCCTTTGTACGTTTGAATTTTGGCTTCCTTGACTTTACTATCTCCTTCATATGTGGTTTGTATTTTGTCCCAAATATCCTTTGCAAAGGGGAAATTCATAACTTTGGCAAAGACAAATTCATAAGTAGCACCCAAAAGGTGATTTATGGATTTTGAATTGTTATTGTATTGAGTCAACTCATCTGGATCTATTGATACAGTCTTTGGTACCTTGTACCCATTTTCAATACTTCACCATAACTCTATTCCTTGAGCTTCCATGTAAGATCTCATCCTTATGCTCCAAAATGCATAGTTGGTCCCATCAAACAAGGGTGATCCACTTTTTCTTTGTTTAGAAAAATTTCCCATGACTACCTTCCAGCAGTTAGACTATTCTTGAAGGAACCCGCTCTGATGCCAATTGTTGAAATACTGAGAGGGGGGTAAATCAGTATTTGCACAATTATCAAATTTTAATCAAGAGCATGTTGATAATAACCAATCACAACATATCATCAATGTACATGAAAATATCAAGTTGCACAATTACAATATTTTGACGTGGAAACCCAAGTCATGGGGGTAAAACCACATAAGTCTATTTAAAAATAAATTTGACCCAACAACAAATAGGGTAAACAAATTTAATACAAGTTTATCGATTACAACTAGAAGGGGCTACAACCCCTTAGGCTTCATCATCTACAACCGACAAGATGCTACAACATCTTAACTCACAAGATTGTGAGCCCTAGCACCTACCTACCACCCTAAAGAAAAGGAGGACTGAACCTGTGGACCTGTTAAAACCAATAACTAAAATTCCTGTCATTGATAACCTCTTCTCTCTTATCGCTGCCATACACCATTCATGTACATCATTGTACACCTCATCATACCCAGTCACTCATCAAGTAGTTCTGCTCTTCTTTCACTGAGCATAAGGTATGCATGCATCATATTAGGGTATCCATCATCTTCATAGTGTATGCATCCTCATCAAATATACATCATAGAGTGTATTTCATAGTGAATAGGAGAGCATCATCACACAATATCATGCATGTTCATCATAGTGTATATATCGTAGATCATAAGAGTGAAGAAACATCATAGAGTGTACATCATCATCACATGCATTATCATTATAGAGTGTAGAGTGTAGCATGCATCATCATATCATCACCATCTTGTACATCACTGTACATACCACTGTATACTTTGTACATCATTGTACATCCACTGTATAACATGAACATTCACTATATAGCACTTACATTCACTGTACATACATATATCGTACATACACTTCATTGTTCACTCATTTGACATTATATCTTATACATACATACATTGCCACTGTACAAGACTTGGGCTGTGCATACTGTAGCAGACTTCAAATTTAGACCCCTAACAAGACAAACCTTCTACTACTCAAATTCGGGACTGAGGATGACTGTAGATGACTTCAACATTAAACATGAAGGTGACCTTCACCACTGTAGATAACTTCAACACTTTTGGGACTGTTCAAGCATATGGATAAGGGAAACAACAACCATCAAAACAAACTCATATTGTTCCTACTAACGAGAAATTTTAAAACTCGGGATTGCTTAGGTCAGAAAATAACCTTCCACAAACTCAGGTCTCTGCATGGACTATATACTATTTTAAACCTTCACCATTGTATAAGAAAGGTCTGTAGAAAGGTAGCAGTGATCCCTATCCAAACCTTGTTGAGTGCCCAATAAAAAATTCAAACTATATCACTATTAAGGAAGACCCAATAAACTTGGATTGAGTAGTTGACTTAAAACTCAGATTGTTTGCTTAACCCAAGAAAAATTATCTCTATGGAAATCAGATGAAGGTTGTGTAGAAACTCTTCCTTAGACCAGCCAAAAATATCAGTCCAAACTTCCCAAAATGTTGCATTGTGTGTATGTTTGATTATGACACTCTCTTGGTGCATTAATACTCCAAAATAGGCATTAAGAGAGAGAAACTAGGGAGAACTTCAAGGGGAGTTTAATAATTTATTAAAATTAAAAATTCTCTAACAATATGGGGTCGAATTCATGAGGTTTGAATTATTTATTTTTTTAATAAAAACATAATGCCATCATTGGAGGAATTAGGTTGGTTGACTTCTTCAATTGGATCAACAATTTAATTTTGTTTTAGCACTCAATGACCATAAGCATTATTTAATATTTTATTTCTTGTATTAGTGATATTAACACTTGTTACAAGTTTTAGGGTTTTAATGTTAACATATGTATTGGTCTGTTCTATTAGCCACCAATAACCCCATGACCATCAAGGTGTGGGTTCAAGGACTTTCTTGATCATTTTGACCATCTCAAGGGTATTACTTTTTCCATTCCTTCAAGGATCATTAAACCATTAAGTGTGGGGGTTCCTAGACTTCTTCTAGGGTACCGTGACCTCATTAAAACACAAATGACCATTGAATGGGTCATTTTCCCTATTGTATCTTCTTCAACCCACCAAGGACACTTTCTAGGGTACTAGGGCATAGGTTGTGGAACTGGGTAACCAAAGAAACAACTGGGGAACCATAGAAATAACTTAGGGGAACTTAAACACTCTAAAGGGTGCACAAGGATTTTAGCATTGTCCCAAGGGCTTCAAGGGCTTCATACTTGGGCTTGGACAAGGTCAAAAGGTCTCCTTTGACATTGATAATCACTTGACACACTTCTAACCATTAGGGGCTCCTTAAGGGGCACCAAGACACACCGACATACTTGTTGGAATCAATGACAATTTAGTAAACACCTTGATGGTACCCTTGAAGAAATGTTGAAGATGATGTGTTGATTGGATATGGTCTTATGTTGATTGGCGTTCTTGATGAAGCCCTTGTGGCTTGATGTAACCCTTGGTGACTTTGATGGATTGTGGACAAACCCTTTCAAATGGTGGTACAATGACTTGTGGACAAACCCTTTCAAATGGTGGTACAATGACTTGTGGACAAACCCTTTCAAATGGTGGTACAATGATTTGTGGATAGACCCTTTCAAATGGTGGTACAATGACTTGTGGACAAACCCTTTCAAATGGTGGTACAATGACTTATGGACATTAAACATCTTGTTTGAACATTATGTGATAATATTGTAAGAATCCCACGGTGATGATGATTAACCTCACTTGTTGAAGGTTGGCCCCAATTAAAATTCAAATTAAAATAAAAAATAAAAAATACAAAATAATAAAAAAACCTTGTTGACCTTGAAGTCGTCCTGAATTTGAGGATGTGTACATGTTGAAGGATTATTTAAACACAAATCCAATACAGATGAAGTGGAGGAGAGCAAGCTTGCTGACTGAGGAAAATTTAACTGAGGTTTTTCGGGTCGATTGAGGAAATTCGGAGGAGAAGTCCAAGCATATACATAGTCTTGAATTTGATGGAGGATAAAACTTTTTGTTTTTTATGTTTTCCCTTGCTTCTAGATGACCAATTTTGACACAATATTCTTGGTGTTCACTTCTTGCAGAACCGAGCACCCACAAGACATCACATAGTCCAAATTTGTGAGTTTTATATACAATCTAAGTTTGGGTATATACAGTCAGAGTTCTCACCTAAACAATCTGAATTTGCAGCAAGAGAGATCTAAGGTGTTGGAGGCTTTTCCACACTACACAATCCTGAAATTTGGTGGTCATCAACAGTCTGATTTTTGGAGTGACTAAACATTCCGAGTTTTGATGCTTGACAATTGTGTTGGATGATGTTGTTGTTGCCTTTTCCATAGACTTGTTTGAGGACAGAACTAAGCTTCAACATTTGGTATCCTTTGGGGTTTCATCAAAACAAACAGTCATCTATAGCATTTACACAATCACACACAGTCCTGAATGTGAGGTCATCTACAGTATAGACACAGTCCCAATAGAGGTTGGTCTTCTTTGGGGTCTTCTACAATAGAATGAAACAACCCAAGTGTGGAGTCTAAAGACATGAACTGTTTATGAAAGGTAACACTACTGTATGATGATGATGATAATGTATACTTGTATAAGGATGATTATATGATGTTGATGGTGCCTTGTACACTAATATGATGTCTTGTTCATTATGATGATGCCTTGTACACTATGATGAAGCATACTCCTTGATGATGTATACTTGTTGATACACTAGGATGATGATGATGCATGCTTATGATGTTGTATACCTATACTCTATGATGATGTATGTACTATGATGATGATATAATGAAGATTCAAACCCTATGATGCATACTTAATGCATACACTACAAGATGATGATGTTGATGCATTACTACCCTAGAAGATGACTGTATAGAGATGATATACATGACAGTTATGAGCAGATATTGACCAACAGTGTTGATAAGAAGATTGAACATGGAGTAAGCAGATGGATGAGCTGATATGAATGAGTTGACATTAATGAGAAGAGATGTTTATGTAGCATATTGATGAAAATCAAATATTGGAATCAAGCTTGCAAGTAGAATCTTTCACTTGAGGATTGGACTCCTCAACCCTTTCTTAGTTGGAGCTAAGAAAACCAGGCTAGGTCTTGCTATGAGAGTTGGTTCTCTTTTCATCCATTGGTGCTAATTGTAATTGAGAAGATTGCAGTCTTCCATTACCATAAATAAAGCTCACATTACAAATATTCTTATGTCTCTTTGATGTGTTTGTTGTGCTTACGATTTCACTGATCAATATGATAATGTGATTGGTAACATAATTCTTGATATACTCTAATTGACTAATTGAAAGTGAAATTTTTAAATTTCTCACACACTTATTCACCCCCCCTCTCAGTGTGGCCATTGTGTCCCACAATACAAACTGTTCACCCCCCCATCTCAATGTGCTCAGTGTGTCCAACAAATTTTGGGTAACCATCTATAGAAATGTGGATATTTTCATCCATAAAGTATTTGTCAAATAATCTTCATATCGATCCACCTACTATCGATGCTCGAATAATAGATTTAATTAATTGGGAATAAAAATGAGGTATATGGTTGTTGCTTGAAATTTGGAAATGTTCTTCTGATATCCAATTCTCTGTTATGTGTATCATTGAATACTCCCTAAAGATATAGATAAAATCCCTAAAATTCTGGATGTAATCTTTAACTAGTTCCTTCGAATTTGGAGTTGAATAAACTATGCCTGAAAATCTAGGTTTGTTTATTTGAAAATAAATATTTAAGGGTCAACTCGACACCTTTGTTAGTAAGGATCTCCCATTACCAAAAATTCCCACATCTGTTTACATAGCCTTAAATAAGATAAGTCATAACCAACTCAATCCGAAGAGTATCAATTTTGTTAAATGACAACTAAACTAATGTGTTTATGGGAGGTTTCTCATTATAGATGTTTACAGGAAGTTTCTCATAACGGGCATAACCAACAACAGTTTGTTGGAAATATGGATGATAATTGTCATTGATATCAAATAGTTCACGAATGACAAAGGATAAACAAAAGATATAATGGCATATATGATGACAAGGCATGGCATGGCATAGATGATGATATGGCATTTCACAAATGACGATATGGCATAGGCAAACTGATAGAAATAGTCACAAAGGATTTATTCACAGACATTATGCATATCCGCAAAGTTATGGTAAGATCCACATTAGTTCTAAAATGAACGGTCAGGAATAATCTCGCACGAGATCCGACGGATGAGGATAAAGTCCACATAAGATAGGTGGAAAGGTTGTAGTTCAGCAAAGATTCAAAATCAGACAATTGAGAATCAGTGCGCAAGAAGATCAACAGTCGATAGTAGATCCACAAGGAAAGCGGACATGACAGAAGTTCCACAAAAAACCGAGATCCAACGGCTGAGAAGTGATCTGCTAAAACAGATCAACGGTTCGGAAAAGAAGTGCAGGTGCGGAAGTGCGGAGTGAAAAAAGTCAAAGTCATGAAAGTTGAGTTTTTGACTTCTGCATTTCGCAGTGCAGAAAAGGAAGTGTGGAAAGGAAAGTCCAGAAAGTGGAAGAACATATGCTCTTTCTTGGAAACGTTGAGTTTCTGACTCTCACATTCTACAGTACAGAAAATTAAGTGCAGAAAGGAAAGTCCGGAAAGTGGAATAACATATTCTCATTCTTGGAAACATTGAATTCCTCACTTCCGCATTCCATAGTGCAGAAAGGAAAGTCCGGAAAGTGGAAGAACATATGCTCGTTCATGGAAATGTTGAGTTTCTGATTTCCACATTCCTCAAAGTGAAAAAGGAAGGGCGGAAAGGAAAGTCCAAAAAGCAGAAGAACATATGCTCGTTCTTGGAAACGTTGAGTTTATGACATGCTCGTTCTTGGAAACATTGAGTTTCCAACTTCCACATTCCACCCTGCAGAAAAGAAAAGTTTAGAAGGACAACAGCGGAAGGACCGTTGTGGGAGCGGAAACTAAAATGTCCAAAAAACTGGAAAGTTGAGTTTTCATTTCCCACCTTCCGAAGTGCGAAAAGATAACGACGGAAGGACTGTTGCGTAAGCGGAAAGGAGGAAACAAAAAATTCTAAAAAACTGGAAAAATGAGTTTCCGGTTTCCGCCTTCCGTAGTGCGTAAAGGAGAGTGCAGAAAGATTAGTTCAGAAAACGGAAGGCAAAGAATTGCAAAAGCAATGCCTGAGTATTTTTGAGAACCCAGTTTCTACATCACGTGATCCGGGAGATCGATGGTCACAAAGGAGCCTGCAAGAGATCAACGATGTGAAACTTTTGGTGCAGAAAGATTGGTTCGGAAATCATGGAATGATATTTGAAAAAGGCACATCTAACATCTAATTTTCAACTCATATCGATGGTCACGAAAATAATGAAGGAGATCAATGGTGCAGAATGGTTGAGGTGGAAATCAAAGTGCGGAAAGACCATCTACATGATCGAAAGTGTGAAAGCATCAGAAAAACGTTAACAGAGTCGCAGAAAAGGATTCTAGGCTGCGAAAAGGATGAAAGGGTGTGTCTGGTGAAAAGGAACGATGAAAGATTGTGATGGCTGAAGGTTAGATGATGAATGGATGTGTTTGTAGCCAACAGTCACGATCCAAGCGTGAAAAATGCAGCTGTGTAGATATGTTAGCAAGTATTTAAACAAAAATCTAAAATGAAAATAAAGTGTCTTTGGTGTCCATATACAAGGAGACTAATACCAAGTGACTGTGTCACCGATGTTCTAGTTTATGTGCATGGTTCATCACATTTAAGGGTGGAAGGGTGGTGCATGCAAAGGGAGCAGGTGCTCCTTGTCAGTCGTAGCTAACTAAATAGGGGGTCATTTCCTCCTACTAGTTGGTGCTCGTGAATAAGGGTGTGGGGGCATCTCGATCAATTGGTGCTGATCCAAAAAGAAGAGACATCTTCTTCTATTGTATATTATAAAAAAAAAGTTTTGTAGATAATAGGAAAGTGTTGGTGTTTTACCTTATTGGGTTCCACCATAAATTATTATGTTCAAATTTGTTTTTTACACTTAGATTGTTTAAATTTTAAGTCTTTGGTTCACCCCCCCTCTTAGTGATAGAACCTGATTTAAAAATTGGTATCCGATTTGGTTCCTTCACCATAGTTTAACCACTAGAAGGAAGATCCTATTAAAACCACTATGGATCAGCAGATGAAGATATCAATAAGAGTCCCCATATTTGATGGTGAAGACTTTGTTTTCTGGAAGATTAGAATGAAAATTTATCTGATGTCCAGTGTTTTGGAAGTTTGGGAATTAGTTGAAGAAGGATATGATGTTCCAAAAAATACTCTCACAAAAGCAGAAGACAGGAAGAAATATTGGGAACATGCAAAAGCCTTAAATACATTACAAGCTAGAGTGAGTAAAAAGGTTCTTGCAAAAGTACTATCTTGTACAAGTGTGAAACAACTCTGAGACATATTGGAAACTTTATATGTAGGTGATTCCAAAGTAAAAACGACCAAAATTCAATCCCTTAGAGTTTAGTATGAAGGTCTAAAAATGAAGGATACTTAAACTATTTTAGAATACTTCAAAAAAATTGACAATCTTGACAATACAATCATAGGTTTAGGACTAGAAGAAATAGCAGATGATGAGATAGTGAAAAAAGTATTAAGAATAATTCCTATGGCATATAATCCCTAAGTATCCACCCTTGAATATCGAGAGAAGTTAGGATAACTTACCATGGATTAATTGTATGGAATTCTTACAGCCTATGAACTAAGACTAAGAATTGGTAATACTTCAAAAGGAGAAGCATCCTTCAAAGTGACCAAGAAAATAAAAAATCAAAAGCAAAAAACACTGACCATAATGAAGAATCTGATGTGGAAGAATCCAATTTTATTAAAAAACTTCATAAAGGATCAGGGAAGTACAAAGGCAAGTTTCCCTTCAAATGCTTTAATTGTGGCAAAATTGGGAACTTTCAAGACAAGTGTCCCTATCCCAAGGAATACTCTGAGGATGAAGATGAAAAAAATAAACAATACAAGAAAAAGGGAAAATTCAACTATAAGAAAAAGTACAAAGGAAAAAAGAATTTCTACACAAAAGAAGAAGAAGAAGACAACAGTTCATCTGAGGTTAGTGACAGTGATGATGAAGTCCTTTTTCGAGGTATTGAAGAGTCTAATAAAATAGAAGAAATTGAGAATAAGGAGAATTCAGAAGATGAAAAGGAGGTTAATATGGAAGAAGAACTACTTAGTGCTTTGGACATATTAAAAAGATACAAAAATAAATATAGACAGTTGAAAAGTCTTGTAGTTGAACAATGGGAAGAACATGAACATAAAGAAAAGGAGATGAAGAAAATCATGAGCAAACCGAAACACCAAATTCAAGATGAAAATAGGATAGAAGAAAGGGTGGAGAAATATCTTAAAGAAAAACAACTAATCTGTGAAGGAGTGGAGGAAGAATTAGTTCATTTAAGAAAAGAGCTTGATGCAAAATTTATTCAAACTAAATATGAAAATAGTTCTAAAAATTATAGATGAGATTATAATTACACAAAGAAACCCAAGTAAAAAAATGGAATAGGTTATTCTCAAGAAGAAAATCAAGTTAGCCCAAAATATTATGCAGGTTCTCTTCTGAGTACATTCAAGAAGAAAGAGGAAGAAAATACAAGGAATGCTCATAACTCCAAAAGATCGTTTCCACCCATAAAGAAGGGATTCAAGACAATTCCAAAGAAGGTTTATCAAAATAAGTATCCTCACATTTTTCTTGTTTATTGTTTTGCATGCTCTAACTTTTGACACAAAGCTATGAATTATAGACAATATGAGAAGAAAAGATTGAAGATTAAAAGCTATAACTTCAAGGAAAATCAGACATATAGTCAAGTTGAGAGTAGAAATTATAACTCATTTACACCTCTACAATAAAGGGATTTAGAATGCTTCAATTGTCATAACTATGGACATAAAGCAAGAAATTGCAAGTTAATGGAAATGTTAGAAAGACCAAAGGATATTAGATAGAAAAAGAAACTATGGAAAGAAACAACATCAAAAGAGGAATGTCTTATTGCCTTGAGAACACAACACAAAGGAGATCTCTAGTATGTTGACAGCTTGTGTTCAAAAAATATGACAGGAGATAAGGACAAATTTTCAAACTTAATAAAACAAAAGGGTAAAGTTACAATTGGGGTCAATGCTTCAGGTAATATTATTTGGAAAGGAACCATGAATATAGGAAAAGATAAAGCCAAAAATGTGTTACTTGTAGAAAATATGAAACCTAGTCTATTAAGTGTCATCCAAACCTATGATCAGGGGCACATTTGCATTTTTTTATTCTCAGAAATGTGAGATAAGAAGGAAGAAATCATGAAAATTAGTTGGTGTTGCTTCTAGAACTCCTGAAAATGTATACATATTAAATACGAGACAGCCTGAGAAATGTCATATGAATTTAGTGAATGAAAGTTGGCTATGGCATAGAAGGTTGGGGCACATTAAATTTTGATAATCTAGTGAATGTTAGCAATCTTGGGGCAGTGAGAAACTTAGCAAAGATCACAAATCCTTCAAATCCTATATGTAGACATTGTCAATTAGGGAATCCAACTAGAGTAAGACCTTCAAAACAAAAGAACACTTGACCTCAAAAATCTTAGAGCTGATTCACACTGATCTCTATGGACCTACAAGGACCAAAATTATGCAAGGAGAGTCTTATCTTATGTTGTTCATTGATGATTTTACTAGAATGATGTGGGCATTTTTTATAAAATAAAAATCATAAGAATTTGACAAGTTCAAAGCTTTAAAAACTCTTGCTGAAAATGAAACAAAAGCAAAAATCAAATGTCTTAGATCAGACAATGGTGGTGAGGAATAAAACAGTCCAGGAAGATGCAAGGACCATGCTCAATGAAGCAAGTATGTCTGATGGATACTGGAGGGAAGCCACAAGCACAAAAATATACATTTTAAATAGATGACAACTTAGAAAAAATAATAATAGGACTCCTTATGAATTATGGTTTGGAAGAGCTCCTTCTGTAAAATATTTTAAAGTTTTTGGAAGTAAATGTTACATCAAAAGACTTGATGAGAATCTTGGGAGATTTGATGCTAGATACGATGAAGGTATATTTATTGGATATTATTCTACCAAAAGGAATACATATGCTACAATTTCATATTACATAAGGTTGTTGAGAGTGCTGATGTTAAGGCGGATGATTTAAAAACAAAGAAGTTCAAACATCAAGAGAATATACTCGACAGTGAAAGCGAGGATGATCATGAGCTATTTGGTACACAAACATATGTAGAAGAAAAAGAAGATATACAAGAAGATGAAATAGATACCAAAGAACAAGAGGATGATACTCGAGAAGAATAAGAAGAATCTTCTAGAAGAGACACAAAGACACCCTCCAAGATAGTTCAAAAGAATCATCCTAAAGACCAAATCATTGGAAATAAAAGTGCAAGAGTACAAACAAGAAGACAATTAGTGTATCAAATAGAGATAACATTATTGTCATGTATTGAGACCAACTCAATCAAAGAAGCATGCAAAGATGAAATTTGGGTCAAATCCATGAATGAAGAAATAGACCAAATAGAAAAAAATAAAACTTGGGAACTAGTTCGAAGACCACAAAATAAGAATGTCATTGGAACTAAATGAGTGTTCAAAAACAAAGTAAATGAAAATGGACAATTAATCAGGAACAAAGCTAGGTTGGTATGTAAAGGGTATGCTCTGGTTGAAGGAGTATATTTTGAAGAAACTTTTGCACCTATGGCCAAATTGGAGGCAATTAGGATGTTCTTAGCCTTTGCCAGCTACAAAAAATTAGAAGTCTATCAAATGGATGTCAAGTCATCATTTCTCAATCGAAACATAGAAGAGGAATTTTACATCGAGCAACCAGAAGGGTTTCAATTAACTGACAAAAGAGATTATGTTTGTAAACTAAAGAAATCTCTATATGGGTTAAAACAAGCACCTAGGGCATGGTATGCAAGACTAGATTCTTACTTACAAGTACAAGGCTTCAAAAGAGGGTCAGTAGATAGTAATATTTACTGTAAAATTATTGGTGATTACATTATTATTGTGGAAGTATATGTTGATGATATCATATTTGGGAGTGATGATGAAAAAATGAGTAAAGACTTTGCTAGTAGGATGCAACAAGAATTTGAAGTGTCCTTTCTTGGTGAACTGAATTTCTTTCTAGGATTTCAAATAGTTCAGTCCAAAAGGGGAATCTTTATCCATCAGTCCAAATATGTTAAATATCAAGAAGGAACCCATGTAGAACTCAGACATCCTTTGGGTCAAACCCCCTGAGGCTTCAACTATGCAGGATGACAGGATATTAGCCACGATATCTTCCTAGTTGAATATGGTGCCTTGCATGGCCACATGATATATTATTGGAATAGAACTTATTTTATAAAACTTCTTGTTTTCCCGGCCAAAAATATGATTCAGCATTAGGGCTATGAGACAGTACGGGGTGAGCAAATTAGCAGTCTCATATTCTCCTAAATCTTTATGGAGAAACTGATTCCCAGAAAACATCATCTTCTTAGCACAATCAAGCAATTCCATATCCAGATCTTTATCCATTTATCTATCATGAAATCCTGGGGCGTCAGTAGCTTGCTGGATTTGGAAAGGTAGCCAGGGCTAAGAGAGGAAAAAGCCTTCTTTTCCATGTTGGTCATGATCATAGTAGATGCATCTTCCCAATATAGGATCCAGCTGATAACTTCAGCACACGAAAAAGGCTCAGGGCATGTAGCCACTTTTGTAATGGAGGATATTTTGATGTTTACATACAATGGTATATCTTCCAAACCTACATCTAAGACATTCTTTTCTTTGATCATCTGGTAAATCTGCCCCCATTTGAATTCTAGATCAACCCCTGTGATAGACTTCATGTCTTCATAGATAATTTATATTTTGGACACAATCTCTACATCTGGATCATCTCCTGTGTCTTAAGCCTTCCTTTTCCCTTTCTTTGGCATCTTATTGTATGCAGGATGAGACTGTAACACAACATACCAAGAAATGACTTCAAAGTTATTTGGTCAGGAAGCATGCATTCATTATTGATAAAATCTACATAACATACACACTATATCTGAAATGCAAAATGATAATTGAAACATAAAGCACCAGCATAAGATTTTATTTAATAAAATAGTATTTACCAACTCATCCTGTAACATCTCAAAAAGGCTCTCTAATGCAAAAATAAAGTTATTCAGCTACTCTAAAAACCAGAAGGTCAATGATAGGTTACAGCTGGGTTGTTCTAGAAACAAAATTTCTCATGTCGCACGGGTTTTAGAAACTCAAGTTTTGGAAACACAATAGCCACCCAAGGCTTTCTGCTGAAACCATTCTACACACCTCATGAATGGGAAACACCTTGCTTTAAACATCAAACCAGGGAATTTCCCTATAGAAACCAATCGGAACAAGCCTCTCAGCAACCTAGTGGCTTTAACAATATGGTTGTCCTGAACTTGAGTCTGGGGAGAAATTCCTCAACCCTACCTTGGCCAACGATGGTACTTTTCCCATAAAAACATCAACCAGGGGAGGTGCAGTCGACAAAATGTTTGACTGGCCAAATCCCCACCAATGTTTGAGTCTAACATGGCCTGAGCGGTGAGGCTGAGTGCAATGGAGTAGGAGGGAAAACCCTCTAACATTGAGAAACCTTCCAGAGGTTGGAGAACCCTAAAAACCAAATGGAAAGGCTCTCTATGAGTTTGGATGCAACTATAAATACCATGGGCTAGGGAAAACCCTAAATCTGTAAAACCTAAGCACTTGTTTACCCAATTAAAAATAGCAAAAACTATGACTAGGATAGATCTTGAATCCTACCTGGAAGATGATAGCTTGACAGTTGGTGAGTGAAATAACTCACACGATTGGTGTGATCCAGGTGGCGATCGACAGCTCGGAGCGCTCCAAACGGTAGGTGACAATAACCATAAAACAAACCCTCTGAGGCTTAAATTGGACCAACCGTGGAAAGGCATTAATGCAGTAGCTAGGTGGTTAAATACCTGAGGAAAAAACATCATTTAGCGCCAAAGGTAACAAAACTCATGAGCAAAACCCTCCAAATCGACAAAAAAATGAAGAAGCTGCGACAATGTTGGGTGGACTCAAGGAGTGGATCTGATGTTATCGGATAGCATTCAACACTCCTGCCAATGATAAGACTATCGACAAGATCCTTAACTCTTTATGGGCGGTAAAAATAAATATCACCCATGATGGCATCAGCTCCAATACTGGAGTACTTTTGATACCATCGCAAGAACTCAACAAAAACTCCCGCAAACATTATCGTCCAGACCTCAAAAAATCATCGGCTACAAAAGATCAAAACATACGAATGTATCGGCTTGCAAAAATGAGTCTCGTCAATGCTGTCAGAAGATAGTTCCAAAAAGTATTATCGGTGAACTTACGGAAAGTTCCTAACAATGGACCAGCGGATAAGAAAACAAAACCTTCCCAAAAGAATCGGTTCAAATCTCCGATTTGGCCTGATAACGCCAGAAAAACCTGATGAGATGTCCCAAAAAGCATCCGCAAAAGCTACAAACAAACTGTCGGAAGGAAAATTAAAACCTTGTCGAGAAGGTCAGCTCCAAGACCCAATTTTCATCTACGTATCAGAAAACTCTAAATTTTTTTCCAAAAACCCATAAAGAGTAATCCAAAAATCGGATGAGCAACATGAACTTCCCCGACCTGTCGGCTATACTCAAGAATATCAGCCGACATATTGGGCGAAAAACTTGAGTTTCAACTTTCAACAAAAAAGGTTTTCTGACTTGTGAAAAATAAAACTAAGCCATGTAAAGATCTTTAGGGAGCAAAAGTAATCAAGAGAACCTCAAACCTAAAAAATCTGAGGGGCCCTAAAAATTCAAAAAAATTGGGGTAGTGGTTGCAGCAGCAACAATTGGTGACTGGCTGGTGAACACAGATCTCTGGAAAACTATGTTTCAAAACACAAACTGTGTTATGGAATTTCATTAGAGTAACTCATATCAGTATTTTCCAAAATTATTTAAGAGTCTAGACTTTTCTAGGAATGAAAGATCCATAACATCTCCTTGATTTTAGTCCCTTGGGGTATGGTAACCAGGTTTAAAAGTCCTGATAACTCTTTTGAGGCCAGAATGTGAAGTTCATTTTACCTTTGTATTTGGTTATTGTCGTATATGACACCATAGGATCGTAGAAAAGTTAGACAGATGCATTCGTTTGTTCCTCATTCCCATGCCTTTTGCATTCTTTGATGATTAAGAATTTATGTCTTTAGATTCTTCCTTGGTTGCTTCTTTGGCTTTTGAAATGTGATTTAGGTTCTTCCATCCATAGTGTCCTTTTGTGTGAATGATAATTTGTTTCAGCTCATGGGCAGAGAAGAACCTTTTTTGAGAAATCCAATCATTTACTAATTTATGTCTTCAGTATATCCTTTTGATGTATATTTTATTTCTTGGAAATTTAAATCTTTATATTAATCCTTTTGGATTTCATTTGTGGCATGGGATTATTTTGAATACCATACACTTGTCTATTATGCTTCCTTTTCGTGGGTCTTTTTTTGGCACGATTCCTAGGACATATATTAATGTGAAGTGGATGGAACCCAAAAATAGTATTCTAGACTTTATCTACCTCAGTTATTTTACAGGGTTAAAAATAGGACTTCAATGTGTTCTTAAAATAACTTCCCTTCAATAGTCTATCAAATTAAAGAATCTTGTTCTGACCAAAAATTGACATAAATAAATTATAATGAGTAGTTCTTGGATTAAAATATTAGAAGTTTGTCCAGATTCCAATGTCCCTTAAGCACCAAAATTACTTAAATAAACAAAATGCCAAGAAAAAGTAAATCAGCAGGAAAAAAAGTAAACACAACTAAAAGAAAACAGAAAGAAAAAGGAAAAGGTTTATTTATGTACAAAAGACTCCTAAGATACTAGGTAAAATAAGGTTTGAGAACCAAACCATTAACATGCATATTCTATTTCCAACCCTTTATCCTATAACTTATAAGTCGAGGGGCCTAACTTTTCGAAAATATGAAATGGGACAACCCATAGGTGTTGAAACTTTGTATGCTTTCCCTTTTCATTATCCGAGTGAACCCACTTAAGAACGAAGTCTCCAACTTCAAAACTTCCCTTCGTGGGATTATTCGTCGATTCAGCTAACCCATTACCTTGTGGATAATAATTAGTGGAATAGTGTAACTTGATTCCTTTTTCACTAGCAAATTCAGTAAGCTTGATTGATGAAAAATAAGATGCATTATCAAAAACCAGTAAAATTGGAACCCCAAACTGGTCATAATATTTTCTTGTAAGAATTCTATGACCGCATCTTCGTTCACTTTATGTAATGGCATTGCTTCTACCCATCTTGTGAAATATTCAATAGCCGTAAGGATGTACTTGTGTTGCAATGAGGAATTGGGATTGATTTCTTCGATGATGTCGATACCCCATGTTCAAATGGCTCTGAAATAATGACCGGTTTTAATGGTCCCATTGCTTTTTCTATCCTCCCACCACTTCTCTAGCATATGTCACACTTCCTTACATAAGCATGAGCATCTTTAAATAGTGTCCGCCAGTAATATCTAGCTCTTAGAATATTGTGGGCGGTAGTGTCTCCTATAAAATGTCCTCTAGCAGGACCATCATGCAATTATTTAACAACTTTAGAGGCATCCTCTTGTACCATGAATCTCAGAAATACTCCATCATAGTTTTTTCTAAAAATAACTCCATCAATTATCTGATAAGATGCTGACTTTAAACAAGATGCTCTTCTTTGTTTAGAATTCAAATGTTCTGGTAAATATCCTTGTTGAAGGAAATGTATCAGTTCTATGTACCAAGACTCTGAAGCTGTAAATATAGGACACATATCGATCATATGAAACTCGGCTTCATTTTCCAAATCATTATCTTCATTGTTTTGAATTTCAGCCATTAACTTGCAAAGCCCTTGTCCTTTGATAATGGTGGCTGGTTTAAATTCCAAATCATATTCTTGTAACGCTCTCACCCACTGTCCTCTTCTTTCTCCCGATTCCTTTTGTACAAAAAGGGTTTGAACCATTGGGTGAGGAACAATTAATTTGGTTCTAGTTTTTAAAATGTAAGGCCTGAATTGCTTCACTGCTTTAAATACTACATATGCATGTTTTTCAATGGTAGGGTAGTTCAATTCAACACCTTGTAAACCAGTGCTCATAAATGATACAGGGTACTCATCTCCTCTTTCTTCCTTTTGTGTGAGCACTGTTGCTAGTGAGTTATCAAAGGCAAAGGTGTACATGATAAAATCTTTTTCAAAATCAGGAATTTTAAGAGAAGGTGCGTGAGCTATTGCCACTTTGATGTTGTTAAATGCACCCTTCTCTATGTCAGTCCATTTAAATTGTACACTTTGCTTTACCATTTGTTGCAAAGGTCTTACTATTTGTACAAAATCAAGAACAAACATTCGAACAAAATTTATAGTCCCCATGAAAGATTGCATACCTTTTTTATTGTGGGGTAAGGGAATATGAGCTATGGCTTCTATCCTCTCTGGGTCTATGGAGATTCCCTTTTTAGAAATAATCTGGCATAACAATTTTCCCTCCAATACTACGAATATGCATTTCTTAGGATTTAAAGAGATGACATATTTTTGACAGCAGTCAAAATTTTATTTCAATCAAAAATTTGTTTCAAATGGAACATATGATCTTCTCTATTATTGGATAAAACGGTTACATCATCTAGATACACTACTACACTGTGGCCAATTAAATCTATATCCATTTCCCTTTGGAAAGTGGCTCCCACATTGATAAGACTGGAGGACATCCTTCTGTAAGCAAAAGTCCCCCACTTTGTTTGAAATGTGGTTTTCAGCCTGTCTTGCTCTGCTACTAATACCTAGTTGTAGCCTGAAAACCCATCCAATAGGGAGAACAGTTCAGAACCCAAAACCATCTGTAGGATTTTCTCTATTGGTGGAACTGGATAATTATCTTTATCTGAAGCTCAATACAGATTTCTAAAGTCTACGCATAGTCTTATTTCACCAGATTTTTTTCTAACTGGTACCAGATTTGCCACCCACTCTAAGTTCCTTATTAGAATTTGAATTCCATTTATATCTTCAAGCAGATGGTTCTAATAATTTTTGTAGCAAAGGAAGAATGAACACACAAACTGAACAAAACAAACCACACAGGAAATGGAAAAGTATTGCTCGGGAATTTACAGTATCATTCACAATTAATAAATCCGGTGTTACAATAGTTTACGAATAGGAATAATTCAAATGAATTAGGGAGAAATTTGAATCTACCATGCAGATCTGACTGCATCTAACTGAATATCTAACTCATTGTGTCTCAATCAATATAGGATTCCAAAATCAACTCCCAGATGTTTAACCAACTCAATAAATCAATGATGGCTAGTTAACTCAGTGCAACTAAATGTGTTAGGTGGGAAAAGGTGCCTACTCCACATGCAGCAATGCATTATCCATGCAAGACATGCGCTAGCTAACTAATTTTGAACTAACTAAAAGTAACTGGGGGCTAACTGATACTAACTAGTACTACCTCCAACTAATTGAAGTAGGTTGGTGTCAATACTCCCAATGGCTCCTAAAATGTAGGGATTGGTCTAGGAGACACCCAAACCGATGCATGCACAAGTAGTAAGTGGCAATTAACCTCTAGCAGTGTTCCCCACACTTCAGTGACTGGTACATGTGGCCCCATTAGGACAAGTAAACCCAATTGTACTAGTGGACCCAAATAATTAATTAAGGTTCCTAAGTTAGTATAATTAATCTAATGGACAGTATGATCAAGGGAGGATTAATAATCCTAACACCCCCCCTGAATTCTAACTTGGATAACTATGGGCTCTGGTAACAAGACCATAGGTCACCCAATATACAATCCAAAACACCTGAATGTTGCATAATACAACTGAGGTAGGGAAAACCTCATGGGAAAACCCCCCTCAAAATAGGAACTAAGAATCAAGCCCTAATTCCCAAAAGAGACTTGAGAAAGGAAAATATATTTTCCGTAAAATACTTGGTAAAAATATCTGCAATCTGATCCTTTGTCAAACAGTAGTGCAGTGTGATGGTTTTTTCATGCACCATTTCCCAAATGTAGTGCATGTGAACCTCTATGTGCTTTGTCCTCTTCTTCTGAACAGGATCACTAGAAATATTGATTGTACTCTGGTTGTCGCAATAAATATCCATTGTAGATGAAGTATGAATCCTAAACTCTGTCAATATGCCATGTATCCAAACTACCTAAATAACTACATTCACTACTCCCTGATACTCTGCTTCTATTGAATAGAGTGCAAGTGTTGCTTGCTTCTTGTTGGACCAACAAATTGGCCCAGATCCAATCATGAATACAAAACCCGAGGTGAATTTCCTATCATTTCCATCTCCTTCCCAGTCTGAGTCTGTACATCTTGTGAGATCTAGTTGTGCTCCAGCAACATAATGGATCCAATAATCAATAGTACCCTGCACATAGTGCAAGATCCTCTTTGTTTCCTTCCAGTGCAACTCATGTGGCTCTTGCATGTATCTGGAAGCACCACTCATGGCATAGGATATGTCTAATCTCATATGAGTGAGATACAGAATGATTCCAATGAGTTTTTTGTAGATATTGTTGTCCACCAAAGGTGTGGAACCACCTTCTTCAAGCCCAATTCCTGATAGAAAAGGACAAGGGGTTGCCTTGCAATCCTGCATGTGAAATATCTTAAGCATGTCTGATGAATACCTGGACTGTGAGATCATGATTTCTGAAGTCTTTTGACTTACTTTGAGACCAATGAATTGTCTTAACAGTCCTAATTCATTCATAGTGAATGATTTATTAAGAGCAAACTTGATGTTGCTCAATCCAGCAGCAGAGCTGCTAGTAATGAGCAAGTCATCCACATACAATACAACTAGAAGCAAGAATCCCTCCTTCTTCTTCATGTAGACATTGCAATCATATTTTCACCTTTCAAACTTCTGAGAGATGAGGAAGGAATCCATATTGGAGTACCATTCCCTTGGGGCTTGTTTGAGTCCATACAATGATTTCCTCAGTCTGCAAACTAAGGAAGGATCATCAATAAACCCTCAGGTTGTTTCATATATATCTCTTCCTCCAAATAACCATGGAGGAAGGCACTCTTCACATCCATGTGGTGTAATTCCCATCTCTTGGAAGCATCAATGGCCAATACCAGCCTGATGGAGTCCATTCTAGCTATTGGAGTGAACGTCTCATTGTAGTCTAAGCCTTGGACCTAAGAGTACCCTTTTTCCACCAACCGAGCCTTGTACTTGGTTGTGGTCCCATCAACGACTATTTTGGTTTGGTTGATCCATTTTCACTGTACCATATTCCTTCCTGGAGGTAAGGAGACAAGTTCCCAAGTCTAGTTTTGATGTAGCGAATCAAACTCCTCATCCATGGATTCCTGCCATCTAGGATCATGGAAATCCTCCTTGAAGGATTGAGGATATGACCCAAGCATCATAAAAAACATCTCAGGAAGAATAGGATATGTGTGAGGCAGTGCAACACTCTCCCTCTGATATTGGGACCTCGTTCTTCTTGTGTCATATGGGTCCCTAGCACCATCTCCAGCTGTTTCTATGATCTTCTTAGCCCATTTAGGCTGCTGGAATGAGGTAGATGTTGGATCTAGATCTAGAGCCCTTTGAGTTGTAAGCTCATTGTTTGGATCATGCTGGGATGACTCCTCTTCTGAATCTGAATATGAAATGTTAGGAATTGAAACTGAATCTGCAATAGGAAGTGAAGAAATTTTTATTACTTCATCATCTTCGAATGAAAGATGTGGTGATTCTGGAATTGTGTATGGCATGAAGTGAGAGAAAATATATTCCTTGGAGGCATGATCAGAAATTCCTTTCGCTACAAGCTCCCTAGTTGATATTTTTGTGATCTCCATTGAGTCAGGTCGAAACACCACTTGTTTTGGTCAGCCGGTGTGAGTCATCTGATAAATGTACAACAGATTAGCTATAAGGGAGAGTACATATAAGACATCTCTGAACACACCATGCTTTGCTCTGATGGTTCCTCTTCCTTCTACTGGAATTTGGGAATCATATCCCATGTGAATAGTGGTCCCTTCTTTGATATTGAGAGAGGAGAAGAGATATTTAGAGGCCACCATGTGATTGCATGCTCCAGAATCAATCAAATATGTTGTAAACCGAGCAAGTCCTTCTTTCAAAGCATGACATCTTTCATGTCCATTATCCGACTTCTTTGTTTTTTGTGGGGAAGCAATGTTATGTTCTTGAGAAGAGCAGTGATTTCATCAAGTTGCTTCCTCATACAATGATCTTCAAGGTGGTACCCTTTTTCACAATAGGGACATAATTTCTTCTTCTTAGAGTCAGAGGCCCCTTTGGAAGTTTGTTGATTCTGTTTAGGCTTCAAATCAGCTACCTTTGGCTCCTTCTTATTTTATTTACCCTTTGCTTATGCTTTGGAAGAGTCAAAAACTAGGAGAGCTTGATCTTTGGAGGTATTGATGACTCCCATTCTCATCAATGTGTCTTGCTCCTTGATTAAGGACTAGGGAAAAGAATCCAATGAAGGAACCTTCCAATCAGGAAATATTTCCCTCTTGGAATGAAATATGGAAACAAATATAGAATACTCAGGGTGTAGTTTGCTGAGTATGGAAAGGACATTCTTCTCATCCTTTCGCTCTATCCCGCACTATCTACATTGGAGTACTAGAGACTTGAATTTATTAAATAATTGCTCAATATTCTTGAAACTACTGAGATGTAAAGATACCAACTCATTCTCCATAATGTGTCCCCGAAGCTCATCTTGTTTGTTAAACAATCTATCAATATTCTCCCAGGATTCTCTGGGATTCCTCAAGCCTTCTAGGTGGAAGAGGAGATATTTGGATATATAAGTACATAAGTAAATGAATGCTTCATCACAATGGTTCAGAAACTTGTTTTGTTCAACTGGCTGATGAGGATCAGGCTCCCATCCATGTATGATCCTATGGCATCCATGCTTTCGCAAGGGCAGATGCATATCAATCCTCCAATCAAGATAATTGGAAGTTGTGAGGATCCGTGGTTCAGGAGTTTGAGAACTCATAATTGCTCAGGCTGAAAGTACTGTAAATACTTCACACAAGATATGTAGCACCTATCAATTTCACTGCAATAACACACTAAAACATATGAACTGTTAGAATCATGTTTTTCCTCTTGACATGAACATATTTTCATGATCCTTCACGCCCTCTCCACTTCTCTAAATAAATCCAGAGCTAGCAAATCATAATAGGGGACTTCTATCGAAACACAACTACTTCTTATGTTCGATGGGGAGAAACAAGCTTGAAACCTTCCTGAGAAGGCTCTGATACCATATGAGAATTTGAATGACATTTCGATCTTCAAGCAGATATTTCTAATAATGTTTGCAGCAAATGGAGAATGAAGATACAAATTGAACAAAACAAACCAGACAGGAAATGGACAAATATTGCTCAAGAATTTACAATGTCATTCACAATTAATAAATCTGGTGTTACAATAGTTTACAAATAGAAATAATTTGAATGCATTAGGGAGCAATTCGAATCTACCATGTGGATATGGTTGTATCTAACTGAATCTCTAACTCATGGTGTCTCAATCTATATTGGAGTCCAAAATCAACTCACAGATGTCCAACCAACTCAATCAATCAGTGATGGCTAGTTAACTCAGTGCAACTAAGTGTGTTAGGTGGGAAAAGGTGGCTACTCCACATGCAGCCATGCATTATCCATGCAAGACATGCGCTAGCTAACTGATTGTGAACTAATTGAAAGTAACTAGGGGCTAACTAAGACTAACTAGTACTACCTCCAACTAACTTAAGTAGGTTGGTTCCGGGACTCCTAGTGGCTCCTAAAATGTAGGGATTGGTATGGGAAGCATACAAATTGATGCATGCACATCCAGTAACTAGAATTTAACCTCTATCAATGTTCCCCACACTTCAATGAATGGTACATGTGGCCCCATTAGGCCAAGTGAACCCAATTGTACTGGTGGACCCAAATAATTAATTAAGGTTCCTAAATTAGGATAATTAATCTAATGGACAGTATGATCAAGGGAGGATTAATAATCCTAACATGCCTAACTCTAAAAATTATCTTTGCATCAAGTAACTTCTTCACTTCATTTTGGATCAGCAATTCCATCTTGGGATGCATTTTCCTCAGTGGTTGCTGGAATGGTTTCACACCTGCTTTAATAGGAATAACATGTTGGATGATTCAAGTATGATAGGTCTTCAAATATTCATATGCACAATAAAAAACATCCTTATATTTTTGAAACAGACTAATAAATTTTTTTCTTTCTCCTGGTGAACGACATGTTCCCAAGTTCATATACTTGGGTTTAGCCTCTGTCCCATGATTAATCAACTCATATGGCATAAATCATACTGTTTGTTTTGACATTGGCAGGTTTTCTAAACTTGTTATTCAATTCAAACATCCCTTCCAACGTTCTTACCCCTTTAGGCATGAAGTTTCCACTTTGAATATTGGCTTGATTTTCTTTGTCATCAATCACCAAGTCCTTGAAAGTCTCATCATTTGCTAAAAACTCTAATATTTTCTGATCATCATCAAATACCCTCAAATTTGTGACATTGTCTAGTATAGATGGCCTAAAAAATAAATTCAATTGAGCATTTGTTATTAGTGGGAACTAATCTTGCAACAGAAGTAGCTAACAAATCAGTTGCTGCATTTTGAAATCTAAGAATCGAATTGATATTGAAAGAATCGAAATTTTTTATAAGATCCCATACTTCAGTTTGGCAACCCTTTAAGTGTGGTGACAGACAGTGAATTGTGTTTCAAACTTGTCTAACAATTATCTCAGACTCACCAAATACTTTTAAATTTTTAACTTTAAGCTCAATGGCCTTTTTCAAGCTCTGGACTAGAGCTTCATATTCAGTTGTATTATTAGCACACTCAAACTCTAGTCAACAAGAGAGAAAATGTTTTTTTCTTTTTGGAATCAATTAGGACACACCCTGCTCCTAATCCTCTTGAGTTTTGGAACCATCAAAGTACAAGAACCAAAATATATCTTCTACATCTAAAAAATTAGTGTTGTTTTCTAAATCAAAAACTAAATTAACTATATTACAATCAATATTATCAGTCCGTGAAAAATGAAGGGGTTCAGATAGTGTGTCCGACTCACTTCTGGCTTCCTCCACTTAATAGTTTCCAAGTTCAATCTCTATGAAATAGTTACCCAAGACTGAATGTGAGAAATTCACAGGTTCATTTTCCCTTTCAAATTGTGTCACATTGTGCTTCATTTGTGGTTCCCTCATCACCTTGATCTGATTCTAACTATTCTTATAGGGAAACCACAAGTGAGACCAGTCAGTTGAAAAATACCCATTGATTTTTGTAGACCAGTCCCTGCTCAAAATCAAACCATATGTTTCTGGTATATCTACCACCATGATATCTATAAACTACCAGACCATTTCATCTGTAGATAACCGAATCAACACATTCTTCATTTCTCCTACTACCTTGATTGTTGATCTATCCAATTGAATGATCTTACATGAAGAGGGTGTATGTTAACCATTTATATTTTTACATACTGAAAGAGGCATGACATTAGAGGAAGCTCCAAAATCTACGAAACAATTATGCACATTATGGTTGAAAATCTCAAAAGATAATAAAAATGGTAAAGTTTGAGATTTGGACTTTCCTCCAATGCTAGCTTCATTGATTTCTTTATTTGATTGAATATCATCCTGGAATCTATTGGGTTGTTGATCAAAATCTTCCAGGATCTTCTTTCTTTGTTGAGGTAAGTTGCACATTTGAAATAAAGAAATATTTGCTTTTGTTTTCTTGATGTGTTCTATTATGTCATATCCCATATTCTGTTGGACCCTTCTTATTGTTTTCTACTTTATTTTCCACAACATTCACATGCTTACTCACTACTGTAACTTTATTTTTTGTGATGACCAAATCAGACTTAGGTGGTGTTTGTGTGTCACTGCTAATCTTCTTGATACTTTCTTGTATCTTCCTAATCTTAGGCAATAATAGGCTTTCATCCATTATTGGCCCTTTTATTCTGGTTGTGACATTAACTGCTGAAAGTTGAATTTATTTTGTAGGTTCCTCTTCTTCCAACCCAAGTGTAGGTGAAAAATCCCATAAAACCATCATTGTTCCATGTGATTCTTCTGTTTCATTCATTTTTTCTTCTTCGACCTCTGGATCTATTATCTGAGCATCTAATATTTTATTCATAACTAGATTCATTGAGTTAATCCATTGGGGGAACCTTTTTTTAGAATGAGGTTCTTGATGAAAAGTGCAAAAATGGTCCATTCCTACTTCAGTAAAATTCAAAACATAAGAGTTATAATGTGGGGGTTGGGGTGTTCCACTTTCCTCCCTTTTCTTGAAATATGGTTTGAATTGTTTCTTGGGTGAACTTGCTTCTTTATCCTTTTCTAAGTCGACAATAATGTTAGATAACTTTTGTACCATTTTAACCATGTTTTCCAATTCACTTGAATGTTCCTCTTTAGGTCTAGTTAACAGCAAAGGTTTCTTACTGCTAAACTTCCTTGCATCTAGTTCTATAGTGTGTTTGTTTATGCTTTCAAGTTCGAAATCTACTCTATTTGCTTCTTCATAATTTTCTACCAAAAAAGGCTTTACTGACCTCTTAACAAACATTGCTATGCTAGGGGAAAGTGTTGAAGTGTAATATTCTATTAAAGTTTCTTCAGCAGGTTTTACTGTAGAACTGGAATTATTTAAATGGGAAGCAAACCTATAATTAAAATCTTGCACTTTCTCCTTCTTGTCCATCCTCATAGCTAGCAACTCTTTCATGAGAGTGGCAATGGTTCTTTGACTACCGAACTTGCCTTTAAACACTCTTTCAAAAGTATCCCAATTTGTTATTGAATTTGATTGTAAACCAAAATACCAAGGAGAGGAGTTAACCTCAAAACTATGTGAAAAGAGTCTACATACTACATCTTCATGCTCCATGGCTAAAAGTTCTAAAGCCAAATAAAAACTTTGCAGGTGGTCATCCATAGAAATTCCCTTTCCTGGGTCAAACTTAGGTAATTCCTTTTCAACATTCTAAGGAAAAGCATATAAAGGAGCAACAAGGTTGAGTGGTGTTCTGGCTCTCTAGGCCAGCGGTGGATTAGGATTAACAGGTTGATTCACATTTGGGGGAACATTTCCAGCCATGCTTCTATGAGGATTTGATGGTGGAGATTGAACTGGTGACTGCAAAGGAGACTGAAAAATAGGGGAATTCGGTCCCAACTAATCAAGCGGTTGTACAATCTCTTGTATGGATAAGTTTACCAACTCTTCCAAATTTCCCACCAAGATCGAATATTCAATGTAAGTAGGTATTCTTCTGGGAGCCCTCCTTCTCGATAATTCAGGTATTGTCTGTAATCCTCCAGTATTCTTTACATAAGACCTTATATGTCTCCTTAAGTGGTTAACTACTGCAAAAGGAACGGGATAGAGGCATTCTGAAACTTCTACTTCAGGGTCTACCCTTTCTTTAGGAATGAAATCTTCAGAAAAACTAGTTTCAGAGTTATCACCAATGGAATAGTTTCGTGTGAACGGAATTATTTGGCCAACCATGCACTAGCGGCCCTCCTTCTAGCACCAAAATCATTGATTCCTGGAAAATACTAGGTACCGACAGTAGGGATTATCCCCCATAACTGTTCCCAATTATACCATTTATCATTTGGTATGGGGAATCCATCTGGTTAGCGGCCCGACTATTGTAGAATTAAAAGAAATATTTAAGTCTATTTTACTTGTTGCATCCTGATCCACTGTTTATATGATTTTATATTTAGGGATGAAATGCAAGTGACTACTGGGTAAGAGCCTCACTAGAGATGCATAGTTCCTTACCTCTCGTCTTACCGCTCCTACCCCACAATCACTTCTACGAAAGAAAAGAAACAGCTAATCTATTCTAAATTATTCTAACTATCCCCAAGGAGAAAAGTTTATATCAGAATGAGTAATATACTATACTGTTTGCATGTAGAATCCTACAAGTAGTTGTTAAATTCTTCATACATAAACACAGCAGACAGATAACACAAAGATAGCTTTGTTAAGTTAAAACATCCATTACTCATTTCTTGCACAATATTCATAATATAAAATGAAATCATTCATAAACACATAAATAATTCAGCAAGTTTAGAACAATCTCATAGATTGTACAGCATGCCAAAACAGAAATAATTCATCATTTAGCGATCCACACAACCCGTTTAGAAACTCCTACAATCCTTCCTCTAGCAAAAATTTTGGTTCCCTTTGTTTATAAAAGAAGTAGTTCTTATACAAATAGCTTCAGCATATGTGTGCCAGAAAGAAAAAAAAAGTCATCTCTCATCTCTATTCTACTCCTATTTATACAAATTACATATGACTTTTCAGCTACCCTAGCCTCTTAGGATTCCTTAACTCTTCAATTACAAAATTTTGTCTTCTAGTGTACCCATTAGGAAAATTGGAATAAATATAAATATTACATAAAGTTGCCACATGGAGATAAAACAAATTATTATGTGGGCCCAACTGGTTTCTTAATAAAAACACTACATGCATGAACTTCCTTGTCGATGACTCGATAGTCTACTAGCTCCACTAAAAGTGCATCCACTTCATGTTTGGATAGATAGGATTCTATCTCCTTCACTTTTGGTGTGGTATGCATCAACAAATCCTCAAAGAGATGCCTATGGAATGAAGCTTGTATAACCCACACTCTGATTGCTTCCTCACCAATGCTTTTGATCTTCTGAATTCTTTCCTCGTATGTCTACAGCTTTTCCTGGAGGTTCTTTAAATGTTGGTATTTGTCTAGGAAATCTTGGACTTAAGTTTTTGTTGAAGCTTGGCACTTTCTTGTAGAACTAATTAAACTTTTCTATAGTTTTATCAATTGCTATGCTCAATCTTGTTGTTTCTCTGCTGCTGAAATTCAATAGTGTCAATTCCATATTTAATCCTCCTATAGTATTTTGAGACATGTTATCCGGAAAGGATGAATTAGCTCCGATCCAAGTCAGCTGACTCTGCACAAGTTCTGCAACCTCTGATAACCTTTTTTTGAACTCTGATGAGTCATGTGCTATTTCCTTTAGTCTATCCTCTATTTGTTTAACCTTATACATTTCCTCTGCTAATTTTAATTGAACCTGATATATTTCTCTTTGCAACAAACATGCTTGACTACGGAATGGAGTTACATCAATTTGCTTTTCATTTGCCACCTTGAGCTGCTTTTCTAGCAGGCTATTCTGGGACTCTAGTTCTTCTGCTCTCTTATTGGTTACAGCTTTCTTCTTTTCCAACTCTGAAACCTTGCTTTCAATATATCTCGTTTCTCCTTATTTGATTGCAACTGATAGTGTTAGTGCATCCTTTTTTGATTCCAGCACTTGATATGTCTTCTTGACTTTCTCAAACTCTGAGAGAATATCATTGTGTTTCCTTTTTAAATCTTGTCCCTCTCATCTTTATTTTCTCAGATTTTGCTTCATCTAGGACATCTTTTCTTTATACTGCTCAATATCCTCTACCAGCTTACCGACATTAACTGCATTGACTTGAGTTGTTGCTACGCCTGCCATCGCGAGAAGTCGAGGATATTCATCTGTCCTATAAATAACTATCTTTTCAGTCACCATGACTTCCACAGGTTGATCATCTGTTTTCATCCTCTTTTATGTCCTTCTCACAATTCTTTTCTTTTCCAAGTCAAAAAATATTGTGTCAAGGTTTGCTACAGCCTATTGTTGAGATGGAATGAATGGTACCAATCCAAGTTCTACTAGGGAAACTTGGCTTCCTTTCATTGTGATACTTGATAGGACAAAAAAATCTACTAGATTGTCATGAGGTTGGTCCTAGTTCAGATTCTCCCTGTCTTGGTCTTCCTGTTCCTTTCTTCTTAGCTCTTCAGCTACCTTTTATTTTTCTCTGTCAGTTGATTCCTTTCACCTTCTTTCTTCTTCTTCTTTCTGCCTTTGTGCTTCTTCATCTTTCTACCTTTGTGCTTTTTCAACTATCAATTTTTTTGCTTCTTCAACTAACCTTTGGGCTTCTTCTTCTCTCCTTTTGGCAGCTTCTTCTTTCTGTTTCTGTTGTTCATAGGTGCTACTGCTACTACCTTTTTCCCCCAGTGGTTGTGATTTTCTTCTTGAACTGTTTGTTCAATGCGGTCATGTTATATGCATTGTTGTATATTGCTTCCTCCTTATCAAAATTATGGTAGTATTCAAAATGTACTCCCACAGATGCACAATATTTTGACACTTTGTCCCACACATCATTTCTATGCAAAAAAATTTCTCTAAAATGGAAGTTTCTAGCTCTCTTACAAAATCGGGAGCACTCTTTACCTTGGTGAATTTGTAACTACCAATACAAAATGGCAGTGGAGGGTAGACAACTTTCTTCATGTCAAACAGGAACTTTCTGGCACCATCTATATATAACTATCTTACCACCTCCTTATGAATGACATAATCAGTGGCATATCTAGGAATTAGTTAAGGGGCCTTGGATCCTCCATACATCCTCAAGTACAAACCCTCCTTGGAGAAAAAATACTCCCCATATTCACTTATAGTCTTAAGTGCTTCTTCAGACATGTAGTTGCATTCTTCAAGAAAAATGAACTCGTATAATGATATCAAAAAATATTCACAAATAGCTTTGTAGAAACTGGAATACTTGTGTTCCCACAAGATTTGGTATGAGGGGTACATAAGGGTCATGGTTGGCTCCTAGTCATATTTTAACATTGGGAATGAGTGAATGCATAAGATGTAGTTAATTAAGAAGGAACCCATGTAGAACTCAAACTTCCTTTGGGTCAAACCCCCTAAGGCTACAACTATGTAGGATCACAGGCTATTAGCCACGATGTCTTCCTAGTTGAATATGGTGCCTTACATGGCCACATGATATATTATTGGAATACAACTTATTTTATAAAACTTCCCATTTTCCCGGCCAAAAATATGATTCAGCATTAGGGCTATGAGACAATACGGGGTGCACAAATTAGCAGTCTCATATTCTCCTGAAGGTTTATGGAAAAACTGCTGCCTAGACAACATCATCTTCTTAGCACAGTCAAGAACATCCATATCCAGATCCTTTATCCATTTATCTGTCATGAAATCCTGGGGTTCCGGTAGCTTGTAGGGTTTGGCAATGTAGGCAGGGCTGAGAGAGGTAAAATCCTTCTTTTCCATGTTGGTCACGATCATAGTAGCTGCATCCACCTGAGATAGGATCCATCTGATAACTTCGGCAGACGAGAAAAGATCAGGGAGTATAGCCACTTTTGTAATGGTGGATATTTTGATGTTTACATACAACGTTATACCTTCCAAACCTGCATCTAGGATAGTCTTGTCTTTGATCATCTAGTAAATATTCCCCCATTTGAATTCTATCTCAAACCCTATGATAGACTTCGTGTCTACGTAGATAATTTCCATTTTGGACACAATCTCTACATCTAGATCATCTCCTGTAGCCTGAGCCTTCCTTTTCCCTTTCTTTGGCATTGTGTTGTATGGAGGCTAAGACTGTAACGCCCCACACCAAGAAATGACTTAAAATTTATTTGGTCAATAAGCATGTGTTCATTATTGATAAAATCTATAGAACACACACACTATATCTGAAATGAAAAATGATAACTGAAACATAAAGCACGAGCATAAGATTTTATTTAATAAAATAGTCTTTACCAACTCATCCTGGAACATCTTGAAAAGGATCTGTGACGCAAAAAGAAATTTATTCATCTACTCTAAAAACCAAAAGGTGAATTATAGGTTACAATTGGGTCATTCCAGAATAAAAAATTCTCATGCCGCACAGGTTTTAGAAACTCAAGTTTTGGAAACATAACAGCCATCCGAGGCTTTCTGTCAAAACCATTCTACACACCTCATGAATGGGAAACACCTCACTCTAAAGATCAAACCAAGGACTTTCCCTACAGAAAACAATGGGAACAAAACTCATAGCTTCCTATTGCATTTAACAATACGACTGGCTTGAACTCAAGTCCGGGCCTCGGGGAGAAATTCCTCAACCCTACCTCGTCCAACGATGGTGCTTTTCCCATAAAAACATCATTTAGGGGAGACACGGTCGATGATACGTTCGAGTGGCCAAAATCCCGCCAATGTTTGAGTCTGACATGGTCTGAGCGATGAGGCCGAGTGGAGCGGAGTAGGAGGGAAAACCCTCTAACACTGGGAAACCTTCCAAAGTTCGAAGAACCCTGAAAACCAAATGGATAGGGTCTCTACAGGTTTAGATGGGACTATAAATACCACGGGCTAGGGAAAACCCTAAATCTGTAAAACCTAAACACATGTTTACCTAATTAAAACTAGCAAAAAATGTGACTAAGATAGAGCTTGAATCCTACCTGGAAGATGATAAATTGATAGATGGTGAGTGAAATAAATCACACGATTGGCTTGATCCAGGTGGCGATCGACAGCTCAGAGCGCTCCAAATGGTAGGTGACAATAATCATAAAACAAACCCTCCGAGGCTTAAATAGGAACAACCATGGAAAGGAATTATTGCAGTAGCTGGGTGGTTAAATTCCTGAGGACAAAACAGTGTTTAGCGCCAAAGCTAACAAAACTCATCCGCAAACAAACGAAGAGGCCATGACAGTGTCGGGTGGACTCAAGGATAAGATCTGATGTTATTGGATATCATTCAACACTCCTGCCAATGATAACACTATAGGCAGGATCCTTAACTCTTTATCGGTGGTAAAATCAAGATCACCCGCGACGGCATCGGCTCCAATACTGGAGTACTTCCAAGACCATCGCGGGAAATCAACCAAAAATCCCACAAAAATTATCGGTCAAACCTTGAAAAATATTTGGCTACAAAACATCAAAACATCTGAATGTATCGGCTTGCAAAAATGAGTCCTGCCGATGCTATCAGCAGATAGTTTCGAAAAGGATTGTCGGTGAACTTACGGAAAGTTCTCGACAATGGACCGGCAGATAAGAAAACAAAACCTTCCTGAAAGAATCAGTTCAAATATCTGAGTTGGTCAGATACCGCCAAAAAAACCTTACGAGATGTCCCGAAAACCATCCATGAAGTCTACAATCAAACCATTGGAAAGAAAATTAAAACCTTGCCGAGAAGTTCGGCTCCAGGAGCCGAGTTTCACCAACGTATTGGAAAACTCAAAAATGAGCAACATGAGCTTCCCCGAGTAAGCCAAAAACTCAGATGAGCAACATGAGCTTCCCCGACATGTCGTCTATACTCGAGAATCTCAACCGACGTATCGGGTGAAAAACTTGAGTTTCAACTTTCAACAAAAAGGCTTCTCTGACTTGTGAAAAATAAAACGAAGTCATGTAAAGATCTTTAGGGAGCAAAAGTAATCAAGAGAACCTCAAACGTAAAAAATATGAGGGGCCCTAAAAACTCAAAAATTTTGGGGTAGTGGTTGCAGTAGCAACAGGTATATAGAGAGGTACTTCATGTACTCAACGGTATATAGGAAGGTTTGACCGATAATGGATTTACTGAGTAAAGAACATGTATTTCATCCCACTCTTCATTTGAAGAGTTAAGTTAAAGTAGTCAATTCGATGCCATCTCCACCTAATCCGGCTCTTTCATCCGAGAGAGTTAATATTGAAGTAGTCACTTTGACCCAATCTTCGTCTCATCTTCTAGTTGAGGGTGAACTTAAACCCGCTAAAGTTTTGTAGTCAGTTCAGATTGTTCTAGGAAAGGGGAAATCATGTTTGCTTCAACAAAACCCTCTCCAAGTACTGAGGTTAGTTCCTTTTATTGGAGTAATCTAACAGAATCGTGTCTTCCTTCGAGTGTTCCTTTCCATATATTTGTGCAATTTACCGCTAAGAGAAAATTCCACACTACTATTGATGAAGGGGCTTATGTTAGTATTATATAATCAACTTCTTGGAAAGCTATAGGTTCTCCTCATCTTGTTCCAACCACCGATCAGTTACTAGATTTTAATAGAAGACCTACTGCACCTTTAGGGATCCTTCCTCATTTTCCTATTACCCTAGGAGGGAAAATGATATGCATTGATGTTATGGTAGTCCAAGGTCCCTTATATTTTAATCTACTACTTGTATGAGATTATTTTTATGCCATGGAAGTTGTAGTGTCCGCACTCTTTCAAGTGATGCATTTTCCCCATGATGGGAAGATTGTGACCATCGATCAGCTTTCCTTTGTTAAACCTGATAATCACATATCTCCTAGTCATCAGACTTCCTGAAGGTCTCGCATGTTCTTTTGGTTCCTCCCCCTTCATCATCCATGTCTCTCAACTCTGTACATCATGTCTAAGTTCAGTCGTTTGTAAACCGATAGCTTCTTCCCATGTTGGGGAAGCTTGGGGGGCATGTCTCTAGTATTTTTACATAATAATAGAGTTAAGCCACTAGATTTTTATGTAAGGGGGGGAGCCTACCAAACCCTGGACATCATGTTGGGTAAGAGACGATAGTGAGCATAGTTTACTCTTGGTTTCAATCTTTTTAAAAAATAAAACAAACTTTTAGCACAATTTACTTATGGTTTTGTTGAGGCCTGGAAAATCACAGGTAACAACAGTTAGGGATTCTCCCCAATAAACATTCCCAACTAGCCTGCTACTATTTGGTATGGGGAATCCGTCCAGTTTACGGTCTAGCTACCGTAGGTCAAGTAACAAATTAAAAGGTTTTACCGGTTACGGCTCGTTCCACCGTGTATATTTTTAGTTTTTTGTGTTTAAGTTATGATGTGCAAGTGCCTATCTAAAATGCAGATTGATAGAGATAACGAGGAGTGTCACAATGTGATGCGCAGGTTCTTACCTCTCGTCTTAACTCTCTCACATCTAAATCACACACAGCAAGAAACTAAATATTACTAACTAACCTATCCCTAGGGAGCAGAATTAACAGTTAACAATGAGCAATGCATTTCTGCACATGTATTATGAACAATTACAGATAATTGTTATTTATTTCAGAACACATGAACATAAATAAAAATATGAACAACAAGATAGCTTATTGTTTATGACAACCTTCATTACTCACAGTGGAAATTTCACAGAATAAACTATAAGACATTCATAACATAAACAGTAATACAATGAGTTAGAACGATCTCATAGTTAATGGACATAAGCTAAAAACGAAATAGTTCACATTCAACTGATCCATAGCAAAGCATTTGAAACATTCCACCAAAATTTCTCCAGTAGAAACTTGTAATTCTTTATTGCAAAAGGAAATAGTTCTTCTTACAATATACTCTCAAAAATTTCTTGGGAAAGAACCCCTCTCTACATCTAACTCTCCTATATTTATACAAAACAGCAAAACCTTTGGGCTGCCCTTGAATGACTTTTGGGCTTCCCCAACCTTTCGATCACAAAATTTTGTCCTATAGTAAGTGCTCATAATTTATACAATATTTTACATTTAAAATAAAAAATTAAGAGAACACTTTATGAAGAGGGGCCTGCTTGGTCATTTATGAACTTTTTCCATGTCTGGGCCTCTGCTGCTATGCCTTCATAATCAGAGTGTTCAAGAAAATGGATATTTATCTCATACTTAGCAGCCTGATTCTTAACTACTTCTATTCTTGCCGGACTCAGGTGCAGTTGGTCTTCTAGTAAGTGAATAGTTACTGCTGCATGAGCCACTGCATTCTTCAAAATCTGTTCATCTAGATCCTTGACTTGTTGGATCTCCTGCTCATCTTCCTGATACCTATTCTGTAGATATTCAATGAACAGCTCATGTTTTGGTATCATATCCAATCTTTTTTCTGCAGAAACCTGGCATCTATTGTATGTGACCAGCACTCTTCTGCAGTATTTCGCACATGATCCTCTCGTTTTCTTCACTGTTTTCTTAAATTATTCTGCAGTATTGATTGCAAATTCTCACAAATCATAATCCTGCTGTAAAATTTGCCGATCTTTAACTAGTAGCTCCACAGGGGGTTCCTCATTTGTCTCTATCCACACTATTCTTCCTGTCAGAATCTCCAGAATCTCTTGAGATCTGTCCACAAAATAAGATGCGGTGTCCAAGATTTCTTCTAATCTACTATCCATCTCTAATATTTTACATCTTTCTTCCTCAATACACATTTGCAGTTGGTGGATTCTTCTTCTTTGAGCTGGCGCATGTTCCTTCAAAGGCTAGACATCTGTCTTCTGTTCACTGGCATCTTTCAATGATGCTGTCAATGAAGCATTTTGTCCCTCCAAAACTGCTACCTGCATTTGATATTGTTTCTCTTTTTCTTCAGTGGCATCCTTCTCTGATTCTAATTCCATGACCCTGTTTTGCAACTAGGTCTTCTCTGCACTTAGAGTTTCATAGGACACCTGGAGGTTATCTTTTTCAAATTTTAATACATGTTGTTCTAGCTGCAGCCTTTGTAATTATGCTAAGCTATTATGAGCATGTTTTTCCATTTTTCCTGCATAAATTTCTAAAGCCTCTTTATTAGCCTGCAGATTCTGGAGTTCAGTCTTTGAAGTCCTCACTTCATTCTGCATGTCCTCAAAATTCATCTTCAACTTATGGCCCTCATCTCTCTCTTTCTTCAATGTCTCTTTTAATTGAGGTACATTCTTTTTGGACTGCTCAAGATCCGTCATCAGCCTATCTACATTATCTTCAATGGATTGGGTTAGTGATACCCCAGCTCTCGTTGTCGATCTCGGATCTGCATCTGTTCCATACACCACAGTCTTATCGGTGATCATCTTTCCTGATTGTCCTCCTATTTCAACCTTTTTCTTGGTTCTTTTGACAATCCTTTTCTTCTCTTTGTCATAGAAAATGGTGCTGAAATCAGGTATCTCCTCCCCCTCTTTCTGCATGAAAGGTATCAAATTCATTTCAGAAAACACAATTTGCTCTTGAGTGCTGCCAGAAGTTGCAGCAAGCTCCTAGGAATCAGGATTATCTTGTCCATTCCCTTGATCTATATGATCATGTTCCCCCTATGTGTCTATTGGGTGAGTAGTTTGCTGATCTTTTTCAGATCCTGCTAATCTCATACTCTCTTCTTGTCTTTTCTTTATCTCTGCTTCTTCATTTCTTTTTCTCTCCTCCTCTTCCTTCTTTGTTGCTTCCTCTGCAACTATCTTTCTTTCTTCTTCCTCATTCTTTAGCCATCTTTCTGCCTCTTGTGCTAGTCTTCTAGCATCTTCTTCCCTCTTTTTAGCTTCTTCTTCTTCAGCTTTCTTTTGTGCGGTTTTTCCCTTTCCGCCCACAATGCTGATTTTCTGTTTGAATCTCTTCTTTAAGGCAGACATATTCTTTGCATTTATAAAGATTTATTCATCTTTGTCCCTGAAATTTGTGTATTCGAAATGAACATTTTCCTCCTTGCAATGCTCTGTGTTGTAATCTCACAGATCACATAAGGTTACCAATAATACACACTAAAACATATATATATAACAGAGACAAGAGATAAGAACAAGTAGGTGAATTAACAGATTATATTATACAAGTGAGTCCATACAATACAGAGAACTAAACTAAGTTCTCATCTGGCTCAACAGCCTAATATATATGATTACAGAATAGTTACAAAATAACTACCTGTTGGTTCAGTGAACCGACACGACCTTAGGTGGCCGACCTAATCTCTAGTTTAGTCGGTCGACCGACTTAGTCGGTTGATCGAATAAATCGGCCCATCAACTTAGTCGGTTGATCGACTAAGTCGGCTATCTTTCAAGTCAACTTAGTGACTTACTCCTTCTACATCTCCCCCACAAACAAAACGTTTCTACGTCCCGAAGAAACAGGGAGGTACAAAATCCTTTCGGTCTGGTCTCAATAGTTATTGTGGTGGGCTGTGAAGTCTGATGGTCGGTCTTTTTTGTACACAGACTTCTACAATGGCTGGGGCTGTTACTATGAGGTGATGTTGGAAATCTGTCCAACTCTGCAAAATTTTCTGGATGTCGATGGTGAGTGTGGTCAATCCTGATAAGATCAACATCTTCTCTGAAATGGAGACTTCGGCTGTCTTCTCCATGTCGGGACCCATAAACTGGTCCTTCTCCTCCACAGTCTCGATAAGTCATTTCATCTACGGGCAGATGACATCGAATTTCTCCAAGTTAGGGAGGGCTTGTTGTACCCACTAATGTGCTTCCCTTTCTAGTTTCTACAGTTTGGAAGTTTCAAGCACTATTTGTTCTTCTATTGTCGTTCTGAGTGCTTCCTCAATGGTTTTTTTGCTTTCTAATGCCTGAATCCCCTGTCGAGTCTATCAAGTCTGTTAATAGACTTGCCTCTTGTAATTAGGCCAGTCTCTTAGTATTTCTCCAATTACGACAGACTCCTCCATATGATCCTGCAGTACTTTATAGACTTCAAAAAAGGCAGTGTGTTGTGCCATTAGGAGTCGAGCAGTTTCCTCTTTTTGTTCCTCCTTTTCTTCTTGAATGTGCGTTTGGAGTGCCGACACCATGCTCTCAAATAGCTGATACACCCTTTTGAGCGGTTTGTTTGTGTCGACCTCTATGGGGCCTGGCATGACAGACTGTGCCAAATTCCTGCATTTGTCAAGGAACTCGACCTGTTCTGTGTTTTTGTCATTGAGTTCCTTATTTCTTTGCTCACACCTCGTCTTTGCTTCACTTGCTAGGGTTTTAAGGAGTTGTCCTAGCTCTAGGTCGGTCAAGGAGCTTGCATCCTTTAATCTAATTTGGACCTTTGAAGGCTGCCCATGATGGTCCTTCTTCTATTTCTCCTTCCTCTTCTTATGCTTTTCTTTTTCTGCTTGTGTCAGCACCTGTGTACCTGCAATAGTCGAGGCAGGGTCTTTAGTTTGGGGGATAGCGGCTGATGGTTTCTCTGGTTGGGGAGGTGGGATGACTACCACCTCTGGTTGTTTGGATGTAGCTGGTTGTGGTGGGCCTTTCTCTGATTCGGGAGGTGGTGGTGGTGGTGGAGATGGTGGTGGTGGTGATGGAGTTGGCGAATGGTTGGGGGTGATTGGTTTGGGAGAAGTGTGGGTGATTGGTGGATTGTCGGGGCAGGGAGGTGAGTCTAAGTCAGAGAAAATTTGGTTAATTTCTTGGGCTATGTCCTCTTCATTTGATGCTCCTCCAGTTGGGGCAGTGGCTGGTGGGTCGTGTTGAGGTGCGGTCAAGGTGATGGTTGAGGTCCGACATGCAACCACTTCAGCTTCCTTTTCAGGATTTCTCTCGAAAGTTGACGTGATGGTTGCAAAAATTCAGGACTGGGCTTCGGGTCCTAGGTGGTATCCACCGACCGTGAAAAGAGGTGCTTGTGTCGATATTTTCTGGGCCAACTTAAACAACTCAGGCAATTTCTCAATGAAATCCTGCAAATCCCTATCTTTGTTGAATTTTTCTTTCACCTCTTCCGACATCATACTTTTGCATAAGTCGAGGGAGCTGAATGACTGCGGTGTCGGTACTTGTTCTTCAGTTATTTTTTTCAATGATGGGGTTGGAGGCATCGACACAAGATCGACAATGTTTTCAGGCATCGTCATAGTCTTAGCTTTCTTCGGTCGACCTGCTTGTGCTCCCACGTCGACGAATCTTTGGAACTGGGTTTCGACCGGCACCTTGTTTTATGCAGCATCCTTAATGATGTCGAGGTCCATGGCTTCCAGTTCCTCAATGTCTTCTGATGAGTCAGCAAGGATAAGCCTGTGCTTACCTTTACCTTGTTGTTGTTGTTGTGTCTTGAGCTTCTTCTGGCCGTTGCTGTCTCCTTTGACAATTTTTGAATAAATCCTTTTGTAACAGCATACTTAGGGTTTTCTGGCTCTGTCTCCCCCCTTGGCTCCTGGTTCAGGACAATGCTTTCTATAGTCGGAGGAATTAACTGCTACTGTGGCTATGGTTCTGCGGTCTATGGTTCTACCCTCTTTGTAGTCGGAGGTTTGATTGTTATTTGAAGTCGGTCGGTGTGTTCGACCGGTGTCTCCTCCAACACAAAGGTGTTGATATAGAGGTTGAGCTCATAGTCTTCCTCTTTTTCCTGGTCTGTGAGCGGCTCTTCAATTGAGAAGTCGACCGACTTTGCTGCCATTGGTACTGGTATTTTGGTTTTGTCCTGTCGAGACAGTTCCCAAAAGATCTGGTCGACTGATGGATAATAGTCGAGGGCTTTGGCATTTGAGTTTTCGCCCTGCATGTACCATACTGAGGTATGGTCGAGCTCCAGCTGGATGTGGGAGTTCGTCGGTAGATTTCTTCAAATGTTTTGAGGCACCCTCCATCTAGTCGTGCGAACTTTGAGCTGTTGAAACTAGTTCTCCAACAGGACCTTCCTTCTTTCAAGTTCCTGCAATGTTCCTCTCTGGGAGACTGGTTTAAATCTCCACATGTCGAACCTCATCGGTTCCTGAAAGATTGGACTCCCCTCTAGGCAGATGTGGTACTGTTGCTGCCGCAACCTTTCTCCCCGATTTTAGTTTTTTCACTTAAACTCTGGGACCCCTCCTCTTCATTGTTTATTTGGATCGATTGATGAAAGCTTGGCGCCTTTGAGCATATCTTTGCATTTGAGGTTGATTTCCCACCTTCATGCTTGCTTCGTTCAGTCAGCTCGAGTCATGTGGTCTGTTCTAGTACCCGTAGAGTTTGAAATTTTTGCCTTAACGAAGAAAATTGATGTTTTGGCCGCAATTGGGCCTTAGCGCTGTTAGTTTTCTCTTTGGATCGGGCCTCTTTTGAAAGAAGTTGAGTCCTATCTCACCCGCCGTTACGGCTCCTAGACCAAAGTTTCCGCCTGATTGAACTGTCACCCGACGCCCGATTCGTGGTTGTTCAAACCGCTTCTCCCGAGTTTCTTCTTACCCGACGTTGCGGCTGGGGAGATGAAGTCAGCCGCCGACACGTGTTTCATCCGACGTCCGACCAGTCGTCCCTCACCCGAACTTTCTTCTCCCTCGTCGCCTGTCTCTGACCTGCGGCCCGTCCGCCGTTGCGGGTGATGGAGCATTCTATCCGCCGACCCACTCCTCTCCACCGTCCAATTTCCTTGGTCGCCTGCATTGCCACTCGCCCGTTTCTTATGCTCCTCTGCCATTGCGGCTCCTGGAGCCTTCTCCCATCCAGTGCAGAAGCCTTGTCCCATCCGATCCGTGTATCGCCCGACTGTCGATTTACCTATTTGTTGCCGTCCCGAGCCTACGCATTTCCCCTCACCCGAATGAACTAGGATAGCTCGTTGTGGATGTATCATTATAATTTAAAAATTATTGATGCCTAATGTCTTAATTTAGTGGATAATGCACCAAGTTTGTATGCAGAAATCATCCCATGAATCACTGAAGCAAAGCGCCGCGCAGAAAAGGACAACATAAACGAATGACAGAGGCGCCGGTGGGGAATTTTTAGCAGTTACTGTCAGAAAATAAACGCCTGTGGAAATGATGGGGAAGGCGAAATGACCAGAAAAGCAACTGAATCGTGGAGGGACGCTGAAAGGTCACATGCCGAGGGCAGCCCAGGAGACAAGATTTGTAGTTTAAATAACGGGAAGCCTGAGGAAAAGAGGGCTTTTTTCCTGAGAAAATTTTGTAATCGTTGGCTTGTAAGAGGAACTATTTCGTTTTGCAAAGTGAACTGCAATTTTGTCTGCTGGAAAGAGTAAAGAATTGGAATGTACCGAAGCATTCGATGAATAATGTTGAAGATGAACTATTTTTTTTTCAGCTGTATTTCATTTGCTGTAAGAATAGTTGATTTTTTGAACCTACGTTCTTGTTAACTATTTTTCAGTAGTTTCTGGGATGCAATTTCACTAAGAGCAATCAATGTTGTTATAGAATGATCGGCTATCTGGTTATTTGAATATTTGTAAGCTTTCATGTGCTATGAGAGAAGCATCAGCTATCTATGATTTTTC
>LPNX011159629.1:220546-243427 GCA_001517045.1 Pseudotsuga menziesii | reverse complement strand
GGGCTGTGCAAGCTGATGACTGGAAGCAGTAATAGTGAAGAATAGGCATGGGATAACGAAGCTGAATTGCACGTAATGGATGTTTGTCCCTTATTCACAACTCCTGAATCGTGGTATAGAGACCTTGTACATTACCTGCAGTCAGGGGTATTGCCTGAACATTGGAGTTCCAAACAAAGAAGAGCTTTGAGTCTAAAGTCAGCTTCTTACCAACTCGTAGAAGGCATATTATTTAGAAGAAACTATGACGGAGTCCTTCTAAGATGTTTGGAAAGAGAAGACGCTGAGAAAGTAATGTCTGAGTTACATGATGGTCCGGCCGGCGGACATTATTCAAGAGACACTACAGCCCATAAAATCCTTAGGGCCGGTTACTATTGGCCAACACTCTTCAGGGATGCACATGCGCACGTCAGAAAATGTGATACTTGCCAAAGATGTGGTGGAAGACAACCTAGAGCAGCAACACCTCTAAAGCCTGTAATGATCACAGAGCCTTTCGAGCAATGGGGAATAGACGTCATTGGAGAAATAAAGCCAAATTCCTCCCTGCTACACAAGTATATTCTTACTGCAACTGATTATTTGACCCGCTAGGTCGAAGCTGTCCCCTTGCGCAAAGTAAACGAGGACGAAGTCATCAGTTTTCTACAAGACCAAGTTCCAAGTTCGTTAGTTTTTGATAATGCTAAATATTTTTCATCAATTAAATTGACTGCATTTGCTCATGAAAAAGGAATAAAATTGCATTACTCTGCTAACTACTATCCTCAAGGGAATGGCCTGGCGGAATCCTCCAATAAAAACCTCATTAGAATCCTGAAGAAGACCGTCATAGAAAACCAGAGAAGTTGGCACTCATCCTTACCCAATTCCCTGTGGGATGATAGAGTTACCCCTAAGTCTGCTTTAGGAGCGTCACCCTTCACCCTGGTTTACGGAAAGGAGGCCATCTTGCCCCCCAACATCATGCTCCCATCTTCCATACTAGCTCAGGAGTCTAGGGGGTAGGATGATGAAGTTCTCCAAGTAAGAATATACAATCTTCTAAAAGCAGAAGAGGCTAGATCCAGAGCTAGAGAACGTTTCCAACAACAGCAGGAGGTAGTGAAAAGATGGTTTGACAAACATAAAGCCGGAAAAAGGGACTTGGAAGTAGGAGACCTTGTTCTCAAATGGGATCATCCCCATGATGAGAAAGGGAAGCACACTAAGTTCCAACAGTTATGGGTAGGTCCTTTTCAAATCACTGCTAAACCTGGCCCTGCTACCTATATGTTACAGGATTTACAGGGATGGGAGGAGAACCTGCCAGTTAATGGTCTGGTTCTCAAACCTTATTTTTCGTAAGTTGTTTTCGAGCTTTCTGACTTGTACATAAATAAATTGTGTTGAGTTATACTTTCTTTTGTTTTTTGAGTTTTTTTTTTCAATAAAGGTGGTTGACTCATGGTTATGTGGGGAACTCCAAATTTCTGGAAATGGTAAACATTTGTTGAAAAGTTAGACTGTGGGTCTCCATGTGAATTCCTTCCACCAAACAGTTTCTCGAAATCTTTGTGTGCATTGAAGTCCTGCCTAACCGCCTATAGGGTCAATCAAATTCGAAAGTCCATAATACTATGCTGAGGCTTCGCGCACTTTACACTTGTAATCTAAGGGGGCAATGACAGAGGACCCACGGAGAAGAGCAAGCTGAACAGGATGTTAAATCTAAATGATCCCATGCCAGGAAATAAATGCCAGAAGGCAGATAAGAGTCAGAATTCCTATAAAAGCATCATGCTCCAAAGCTAAATCCAGGTCATAAAGTACTAATATGCCAATGATCCTCTCCGTCCATGAGCTGAAGCCTTAGACACATCACTCACACAAAAGGGCACTATGGGATAGAGGATCCTGAATGAAAATTCAGTAAGAAAGGCATGCATGAAGACTCTCATTAAAAGAGGACAAAATCCGAAAAGCACAAAAGTTGCTAGGACAACATGGGAATGAGGAACAAATGAACCTTTCTGTTCATCACCTGCTACAATCTTGTGGTGTCCAATGTTACCAGCTACCTGAAGAAAAATTAATAATGAACTCATATTTTGGCCTCAGCAGAGTTATCCGGACTCTAGATTTTTGACTTTCATCGTCCAAATTGGACTATATCAATGATCAAGGTACACACTTCTGTTATTGAGAAATCTGTATAGCTGGAAAATTTCACTGGATACATTTGTTGTAGGACAGTTTGCTATTCAAGGAAAAAATCACCCAGAGATCTAGGTTCACCAGGAAATTGCCAGTTGTTGCTGCCGCAACCTTTCTCCCTGATTTTAGTTTTTTCACTTAAACTCTGGGACCCCTCCTCTTCATTGTTTATTTGGATCGATTGATGAAAGCTTGGCACCTTTGAGCATATCTTTGCGTTTGAGGTTGATTTCCCACCTTCGTGCTTGCTTCGTTCAGTCAGCTCGAGTCACGTGGTCTGTTCTAGTACCCGTAGAGTTTGAAATTTTTGCCTTAACGAAGAAAATTGATGTTTTGGCCGCAATTGGGCCTTAGCGCTGTTAGTTTTCTCTTTGGATTGGGCCTCTTTTGAAAGAAGTTGAGTCCTATCTCACCCGCCGTTATGGCTCCTAGACCAAAGTTTCCGCCTGATTGAACTGTCACCCGACGCCCGATTCGTGGTTGTTCAAACCGCTTCTCCCGAGTTTCTTCTTACCCGACGTTGTGGCTGGGGAGATGAAGTCAGCCATCGACACGTGTTTCATCCGACGTCCGACCAGTCATCCCTCACCCGAACTTTCTTCTCCCTCGTCGCCTGTCTCTGACCTGCAGCCCATCTGCCGTTGCGGGTGACGGAGCATTCTATCCGCCGACCCACTCCTCTCCGTCGTCCGATTTCCTTGGTCGCCTGCGTTGCCACTCGCCCGTTTCTTATGCTCCTCCGCCATTGCGGCTCCTGGAGCCTTCTCCCATCCGGTGCAGAAGCCTTGTCCCATCCGATCTGTGTATCGCCCGACTGTCGATTTACCTATTTGTTGCCATCCCGAGCCTATGCATTTCCCCTCACCCGGATGAACCAGGATAGCTCGTTGTGGATGTATCATTATAATTTAAAAATTATTGATGCCTAATGTCTTAATTTAGTGGATAATGCACCAAGTTTGTATGCAGAAATCATCCCATGAATCACTGAAGCAAAGCGCCGCGCAGAAAAGGACAACATAAACGAATGACAGAGGCGCCGGGGGGGCATTTTTAGCAGTTACTGTCAGAAAATAAACGCCTGTGGAAATGATGGGGAAGGCGAAACGACCAGAAAAGCAACTGAATCGTGGAGGGACGCTGAAAGGTCACACGCCGAGGCAGCCCAGGAGACAGGATTTGTAGTTTAAATAACGGGAAGCCTGAGGAAAAGAGGGCTTTTTTCCTGAGAAAATTTTGTAATCATTGGCTTGTAAGAGGAACTATTTCATTTTGCAAAGTGAACTGCAATTTTGTCTGCTGGAAAGAGTAAAGAAGTGGAATGTACCGAAGCATTCGATGAATAATGTTGAAGATGAACTATTTTGTTTTCAGCTGTATTTCATTTGCTGTAAGAATAGTTGATGTTTTGAACCTACGTTCTTGTTAACTATTTTTCAGTAGTTTCTGGGATGCAATTTCACTAAGAGCAATCAATGTTGTTATAGAATGATCGGCTATCTGGTTATTTGAATATTTGTAAGCTTTCATGTGCTATGAGAGAAGCATGAGCTATCTGTGATTTTTCTTACTGTGTGTGATAATGTATTGCTCAGTCAAGATGATAACCTCGCTCCCTAGGGATAGTTTAGGTAGTTAGTCATTTCTGTTCATATCTGGTTTGGTTGCTTGTGAGCACAAGACGAGAGGTAAGAACCTGCGCATCACTTTGTGACCGCTCCCTGCATTTAGACCAGCCTGCATTTAGTTAGGCACGTGCATATCATTCATTTAAGTCAAAATACAAAAAACTCGGTGGGCCGGGCCGCAACCGGTAAAGCCTGTGTTTGTTACTTTGACCTACGGTAGCCGGACCGCAAACCGGACAGATTCCCTATACCAAACAGTCAGCGGGCTAGTTGGGAACGTTGATTGGGGAGAATCCCTTACTGTTGCCGCCTACGAATTTACAGGCCTCAACAGGTACATGACAATCCATAAGATTAGGGAAGGGAACTTGATGATTCCCCCCATTTTCTGACATCTTTCACAGATGGTCTTCACCATGTCGGTGACATATTCATCCCATCTGTATATTCTTCCATCGGTGGCAATGGTGTCGACAGCTTCTAGCATGTCTAACTTAAGGTCGCTGCCTCGACCTGCCAGAGTGAGTGTTATTGCAATTATTTTGGCCACAATTTGTGGAGTTCGGGTTGTGATTTGGCTAATAATCAACCCCTTGGAGTTCTTACCCGAAGATGACCCAGTGAGCTCTTCGACCAGTCCTTCTTTGATTCCAACTGGTACGGGGTTTCCTTCATTGGAAAGACCGATAATCTTGGAGATGACTTCTCCAGAGATGTCAATCGATTGGTCAAAGTAGAACCGGCCATTGTGATACCGGATGATGATGAATTTAACAGCAGTTTCCTTCATGCCACCAAAGCTGGCCATAAGTGGTGCATTGACATAGCCGAATATAGTGCTTTGTTTGATTTTCTCTGCGGCTTAAGTGACCTTTTTGTTGACAAAGGCCCATTCTTGCATTTTGGTCCATAGTTTTTGCCATGAGCCTTCCTGTACCTTGGCGTTTTTTATATTTTTCAACCTATAGACTAAAGGTGTATCCGCAACCTATAGTTCCTTGGCTTTGGTCGAGGCTCTGGTTTGTTTGGGGGCCATTGTGTCAGTTTGGTGGTCGATTTCCCTAAGGGGTTCTCAGCTTTTAGTCGACTGGATGCTCTGAAGTTCTCTCTGTATGGATTGCGGTGAATGATCCTTCGGCGATCCAGTATTTATAGGCGATGTTGTGGATGTGTGCGTCGATGGGTGTATTAATGGTGGACGCGATGTTCCAGCTATAATACTCGAGTGTGCGTTAATGGAGAATTTCTTTCGACGCTCGATGTCATGAATGCGCGATGGGACTATCGAGGTCGTCGGTCGATGTCGGTTATGAAAATGGTGAGTGGTCGGTCTATGCAAATGGTCGATAATAATATGTCGATGGCCATGATGGCAGTTGTTGAAATTGTAATTTCCTGTCATAGTTTTCTGTAAGTATGGTATTTTTTTGGCTTTTGAATTTTTAAGTTTTTATGGCTTTTGGTTGACAGTTATGGTCATTATATGATTTTTTTTTAATTTCTAGTTTCTGTAGCATTTTAGTCGAGCTCCTTTAATGAGCTTTTGAAATACTATGCCCTGTAATGTCCTTAGTCGGACTGATCCATTGGGATGTATCTCTTCGACAACGTAAGGTCCCGTCCATTCTGTGTGGAGCTTTTTATGTTTTCCTTTTACCCGACTATTGTATAGTAAAGCAAGGTCTCCGACTGACAAGTTTTTGTTCTTGAGGTTGCGGTCGTGCCAAGCTTTCTATTGTTGTTTCTGGATTTCTTGATGTTGTATTGCCATTAGTCGGTGTTATTCAAGTTTGCTAAGTTGCAATAGTCGGTCCTTCCTTCCTTGTTCGACATCAACATGTAGTATTTCTGCGATGATAGGTGTCTGTTTTCGGAAGTGTAGTGGAACTACTACTTCTTGTCCATAGACTAGTCGAAAAGGAGTTTGGTCGATCGATCGTTTATATGTTGTTCTGTAGGCCCATAATACTGCAAGTATTTTCTCATCCCAGTCATCCTTATCAGCATTACATATTTTGGTTAGTCCTCATGTTAGTGTTTTATTAAATGCTTCAATTGCTCCATTCGACTGAGGATGGTATGATGTACTCCGACGATTGTTGATTTGGAACTGGTCGATTAGGGTTTTGATAGTTCTATTGATGAAGTGTGTTCCCTGGTCACTAATTAGGGTTAGTGGACATCCAAATCTAGTGATGATATTCTCATAGATAAACTTAGCAGCTATCTCACTAGAACATGTGTCGACTGGTTCAGCTTCTGCCCATTTAGTTACATATTCAACTGCAGTGATGATATACCTTGCACCTGTCCTTTTTGCTGGTATAGGAAATGGTCCTATGAAGTCTATGGCCTAGATTTCAAATGTCAAACTTGGGTTTACTAATATCAAAGGAATTTCTGTACTAGGCAGGGGTCGACCTAGTTGTTGACATCTGTCACATCGACTGACAAAATTTTTGCAGTCTCTGTGGAGTGTCAACCACCATAATCCTAATTGTTGGATTTTCTTTGCAGTTGTGTCTGCTTGAAAATGTCCTCCTGCAGGTCCATAGTGTGCTTCATGCATAATGTTGTCTCATTCATGTTCTAGTACACACCTTCTGAGGATGTCATCTAATCCTATTTTGTATAAAAATCCATTGATGAGACTGTATGGTGCAGCCTTCATAGCTAAGATCTACTTTTTCTTGGTGCTCATTCCTTCTGGTGCATGTCCATCTTCCAAGAACTGAGTTATTTCGTCTAGTTCTGTTGGGACTACTTCTATCCGAAATAAATGTGCATCAGGTAAGTCATCGTCGACTCCTGTCGGTTCTTCTCCTGTGTCGATTCGGGATAAATGGTTGGGACCGACATTTAACCTGCCTGGTCTAACAACGATTTCAAACTGAAATTTTTGGAAAAGAAGTAGCCATCAACATATCCTTCCATGATGTAGTTGTTTATTGACGAGGTACTTCAGGGCCTGATGGTCTGTATAGAATATAAATGGGTTAGCTAAGAGATTATGTCGATATTTTTGTAGTGCAAAGACCATTCCTAGGGCTTCTCTTTCTGTTGTCGAATAGTTTCTTTCAGCCTTATTTAATTTTATGCTACTGTAAACTATAGGATAATCCATTCCATCACTTCCTAGTTGATTTAAGATTGCTCCTATTGCTAGGCCTGATGCATCAATATGAACATGGAATTTGATCAACCAGTTTGGAAACTTTAGGATTGGAGCTTCGACTAGCTTTCTTTTTAATTTTTCGAATGATATGTGGCACTCTTTTGTCCAGTTAAACTCTTGATCTTCTCTTAATAGTTCTTCAAGAGGATAGGTCATATCTGAATAATATCTTATGAATTTTTTGTAATAGCCTGTGTGGCCAAGTAACACCCTGACTTGTTTTGGGTTTACTGGAGGTTTTAGGTCGAGGATAATTTTGATCTTTGCAAAATCAACTTTAATACCTTCCTTACAGAAAATGTGCCCTAATAATATCCCTATGGGGGTCACAAATATGCATTTCTTGATGTTTAGGGAGAGTTGAATCTGTCGACATCTCTCCAACATAAGTCTGAGCCATTTGCAATGATCCTTTAACATGGAGTATATTGTCCAATCATCGAAGTATACTGCTATGGTCTTGTAAATATATTCTTGAAATGTTTTGACAACAATTCTAGAGAATATTGCAGGTGCATTCTTTAATCCAAAAGGCATAACTTTGTAAGAAAATGAACCAAATTCACACACAAAGGTTGTCTTCTTCTAGTCTTCTTTAGCTATTGGCACTTGGTTATAACTTGAGAATCCATCTGTAAATGAGTAGCATTCATGTCCTGCAACCTCATTCAAGATTTCATCTGCGTAAGGGGTTGGGAATGGGTCTGTTAATGTTACTTTGTTTAGTTCCCTGAAGTCAACACAAATTCTTAGTCTGTTCGGATCATGTTTCTTAGGTTGTACAACCATTGGACTTTCCCATTCTGATTGGTCAATAGGATAGATGATGTCTGCTGCAAGCATATTATCAATTTCTTTTTTTACTATCTCCTTGTATTTGTGAGCTAGTTTATAAGGCCTTTTCTTTACAGGTCGAACATCAGGTTTAGTATCAATTTTCATTTCTCCCATTTCATGGACCAAGCCTTTGAGATCTTTATAGTCTCAAGCAAATACATCTTGGAATTCCTTCAATAAGTTCACTATCTTTGTGGTCTGTTCTTCGCTCCAGTAGTCACCAATCTTTGCCATTTTTGGTCGATCATCATTTGAGATGTCGAATTCTTTAGTTTTGACTTTAGCATCTAGCCATTCTAGTGCTTTGGCTTCATTGATTGGTCGAATTTCTTCCTTAAACTATGAGAATGTGGCAAGAAATTCGGCTGCAGTCATTATGTCGATATCTTGTTTGTCGATTGTTTCAACTTTCAAGATTGTACAAATAGGTTTGGTCGTTTGGCTATGGTTGGGTTTCCATCGAAAACCTTTTCCTTCTGTGTTTTCATTTTCTAATTGTAGTCTTGTCATCTATGACTTTAGTCTTGTTTGTATATTGTTACATTTCCTTGTCTGTCGGTTATCTGTTAAGGGTTTTTTTTCAGTCAGCTGGATAAATTCTTTAATTTGTTTTGTTGTTTCTACCAAGTTTTGATTTTGAGGTATAAAGTTGAAATCTTTAATGAAATTTTCCCTGAGTTCATGCCATAAGAAGGTTTCACCTCTAGCTTCTTCCATATTATACCATTTGTTTGGTAAGTCGGTGAGGGTTAATGGGAACAAGTGTGGCCATGCTCGTTCATCCTTGTATCCAAGTCTTCTCCACTCTTTTTCATAGGTTTTAATATGATCTTCTGGGTTCTGTTCTTGAGTGAATACAGGTATCTGAGCTTGTTGGGTTAACTTCTTTCCTTCAAACCTTTCAACAAAATAAGTCGAAGCAGTTTTCTAGGTCTGCAATCTTGTCTAATGGGTATCCCACCATCTAGCAGCTTGTCCTGTAAAAGTTTCTACTAGGCTTTGAAGTTGGCCATGTTCACCAATATTTTTGGAAACTTGTTCGACATGCATGACTAGTGATTCCCTTTCCTTGTATCTTAGTAGTTGTGTAGTATTTACATTGGTAGGTTGTAAATGGTAGGGTATTCCCTAATTTTTTTCTCAAATATTTTTGGGACAATGGACACTGTGCAGCACTATTGGGTGGGTTTTTTCTGCATTTTTTGTATAGTCCAACACCCTCTTGCTTGTGTTTTGTAGTTCTCGATCTCCCAATTGTATAATTTGGTGTTTGAATTATAACCAACTGAGTCCCGGTTGCCTAAATGAAATTCTCCATGGATATTTGGTTCTGTGTAATCTGCATTGTTTTGGATCTGGTAGAGTTGTCGGACATCGACTTCTTCATCAATAGGCTCAATCCAAGGTTCCCCTTGAGATGGATGAATGGGTACAATGACCTTTTGTCCATTTCCTTTTAATTTGATTCTCTCCTTATCCAGGGATATCGATGCTTTCATCTTTCTACCCCAAGGTCAACCGACTAACGCTAGGAAGGAACTGGATCCTTCCTTTGGGTCAATGATTTTGAAGTCGACCTTGGTTGAGATTCTTTTTATAGTCATGTCAACGTTTTTCTAGACTCCAATAAGGTCAATTAAGCCTTGGTCATCTAGTTTTAGGTATATCCCTGACTCATAGAGTCGAGGTCTGCTCATTTGTTCCCAAGTGTCATGAGTCATGATGTTTACTTGTGAGCCGAAGTCGAGCACTACTTGTCGAACGTGGTATCCTTCGATTTCCAGGTCAACAAGTGGGTCAGCATCACCTTTGTCTTTTTTATTTAAGCTGCAGATGTTCTTTGTTTGTTTTTCAAAGTTGGTACATTTTATTTCATACAGCAAATCGATGAACTGAGATACTGAGTTGTCTTTTTGCACGAGCTGGATTAATTCGTTGATTGTGTTATGTCGAATGTTGTGAACTTGTTCTTGTCGTGCAAGTTCTTTGAATACATTGGTTACTTCTTTGTATGTTTGTTTTTCTTTTAGTGGGTTAGTATAGACATGTTTCTCTTTTATTTTACTGATTCTTGGGTTATTAGCTCCTGTTTTTGTTCCTTGTCTAGTTACAATATGCAAATTTTTTGTGTTTATTATATCATTTTTTTGTACACAGGATAAGACATTAACATTTTTCTTTATATTGATTTTTTCTAACATGGTAGGGAAATCCTCTAGTGAGTGATCCCCTACCCCAAAATGAGTACAGAATTTGAGGTCACTTCTATCTTTATACAGATAGTCTGCGTACCGATGTCCCTCCTTATAACAGGTAAAGCACTGGATGGGTCGATGCGGTCGGTTGTCGCGATTCCCAAGGAATCGACCTCTTCCTCCGTATCCTACATGTTGATTTTCATACCAGTGCTCATATCATCAACTATCATATCTCTAACCGTTCTGATCGTTTACTAGATTGTTTTGCTCGTTATGCTGTGCCACTGCATTGGTTTGGTAGACCGCCTGATAATTCTGTCGGTTCTTCAGGTGCAATTGAAAGTTGGTCGTGTTATGATTTTTGGTCTCGCAGATGGCACACTAAGAGGCCTTACCATTCTTCATGTTGAATGGGCAGTCTTTCATCGAGTGATCCCCGTGCTCCTGGCAAATGTCGCAAAATGATTTGGTCTACACGAATTGAACGTCCTGTCGGTTGTTTTCCTGTCGACAGTTATATTTGGAGTGGCTGGTTGTCAAGAATTTGGTGCACCAGATCTCTTGATTCTTGAGGTTTAACTCCTTCAAATAATTCTAGACACTCTTGAGCTTTTCTTCCAATCATTGGTCTGTAGGGTAAGCGGGTATGTCCTCGTCCATCTCCACTTGAAGAGCTTTTGTTAGCGCATCTTCGTAAGATTTGAACATTTCCAAACTGATGTGTCAGCACACTTTCTGAGATAACCCTACAAGAAACCACTAGATTAGTAACTATTCATCTATAACATAGTCCAACTGGCTCACAAGGTCTTTCCATCGCTTATCATAGTCGCGGATAGCCTCCCCTGGATTCTGTGATGTAGTTTTTAATTTTTTCGCTGCCAGGTGTTTAGCATCTGGAGTTTTGAAAAATGATAAAAATTGCACCCTTATCTCGGCTTTGGTTGATCTAGGTTGTCTTTCCGAAAAGGTCATATACCACGTTAATTCCCTTTTCCTCAAGGCACCGGCAAACTGTGCCATTTGTCTATCTTCGTCTGTAACTTGGTTGGCCTCCCAAGTCGACTCGCAGATGAACCAGTGTCGTATGGGGTCCTCATCCCCCTCATATAGAGGAATGTGAGTTGATCCATGACCCATGTCTGAATCACTATCACTGCTCTCAAGAGGTGGTGGCGGTGCGGGTGGGGGTGGTGGGGTTATTGGTTTATTCGTCTCTACGGGACTATGGTCAATGGAACTTCCGTTCCCATTGGTTGTTGATTCTTCGTCGACTGGCAGTCGGTTGATGTCGACTTCTGCTGTCGATGGTCCACTGCAACTATTTATCCACAATTCTGAATGTTCTATGTCTTCTAAAGCTGTATTTGGTGGGGGGGGTGCTCCTTCATGTGTCGTTAAGAGTAAGTGGATACTTTGGTTGGAGGGTACCGCTTGAAAGGTCACCCAATTTCCTTAATATGGTCGACGTATAATGAGGTGTCGTCCAGTGTATGTTTCGTCGTCTAGCCAACTCCATATACTAAAGTCACCAGCTCATAGTCAGAGGTCCTCTTTGATAATAGTTTGTATCTGAGTACGCAGATTCAATGGGGAGAGGGTTGTTCCTTCATGGGGAGCTCTTTATTGGAGAGCTTCGGGCTGCTCTATCCACAATTCTTCCTCCATAGGGGACATCTCTTGTTCCACACCTTCTTCATGTCGGTCATGACCGGACTCTGGTGGATTCTCTTCCTGGTCGGTTGCCCTAGGACTTCTTCCTCTATGCAGCTCTAAGGCTCTTTCTCTTCTTGCTTCCCTCCTCTGTTGTCTCTCTTCCCTCTCTATTTTCTAAATGTCTAACATACCTTTGTATGATACTATTCTCTTGAGTTCCCTTTTGGTCAACTTCTCATTACTGGTGAATGGTATCTGTTTCTAGTTGACTAGAATCCACTCGACATATGACCAACTACCCCCCCATAGCCTACCCGATGCTTTTAGAAAGACCAGATAGTTCGATCTATTTGCTTAGGAAGTATTCCCACTCCCTTTCTACAATAAATTTTTCCCACTTCCTTTGCTTCTCCACCCAGTTAGAGTTTGATGGCAGTTCGTGAAGTGATGGACGAGGTTCGACGATATGTCCTACTCCCTTCTCAATCAGGAATTTGAACAGCAGGGTCGGTAAGGAACACAGAAATTGCTCGGTGAGATCTATGTAAAATTTCTCCTTGACTTTTTCCACCGAAGTTCTGTCTTCGACTGCTTGCTCCTCACAGAAGTCGTTGGCGATTTTCTCGTACCACTCCGACAAGTTTATTCTACCTCCTCAAATCAGTTTTTCCAGCAACTGTTGTTCTTTAGTCCCTTCCAGCTTTCTCATCCAAGAGCTTCTTCAAAATTTGAGGCACTGATTCGACAAACTTTTCATCTATTTCTGTGAAAAATATTTATTTTTCTTGTGCGATTGTTAATCTGTTCCTTCGTGCGTAATTCTGCAAGTAGTTTGCAACTTTATGTTCCCACCAGTCCTTAATCTTTTGCTCTGGTATCATCTGGTTGCATACATTTCAGACATGTACTACCGGCAACAAAACCAATGTTGTAATCTCACAGATCACATAAGGTTACCAATAATACACACTAAAACATATATATATATATATATAACAGAGTCAAGAGATAAGAACAAATAGGTGAATTAACAGATTATATTATACAAGTGAGTCCATACAATACAGAGAACTAAACTGAGTTCTCATATGGCTCAACAGCCTAATATATATTATTACAGAACGGTTACAAAATAACTACATGTCGGTTCGATGAACCGACACGACCTTAGGTGGCCGACCTAATCTCTAGTTTAGTTGGCCGATCGACTTAGTCGGCTAATCGACTAAGTCGGCCCATCGATTTAGTCGGCTATCTTTAAAGTCGACTTAGCGACTTGCTCCTTCTACACTCTGCAACCTTATTTTGGGAGTCATTCTTGTGAAAGTTCATCTCACCAAAACGGAAGTGCTCCAACTCCTGCACGAATTCTGCAGTCTGTTTTACCTTTGTAAACTTATAACTCCCTATCTAGAAAGGTATGGCAGGATATGCTGTCTTCTTATGTTTGAACAAGAAACTCCCTACACCATCAATATATACATGTCTACCTACTTCTTATGTAGCACATAATCAGTTGCATATTTAGGGAGCAGAGAAGAGGCCCTGGATCCACCATACATTCTGATATACATTCCTTCTTCGGTCAAATAGTAACCCCCATATTCTTCAATGACTTTGAACGCTTCCTCAGACATGCAGTTACATTCTGTCAGGAAAATTGGAGTGTACAAAGTCATGACGAAGTGCTCACATACTTCTCTGTAGTTTCTATAGTATTTTTGTGCCCACAGTAATTTGTATGCAGTGTATACCGGGGTCCTATCCCTATCCCAATTACACCTCAAGGCTGGAAAAGCTTGGGTACACAGTATACAATCAACTAAAATAGAGCTCATGTAGAACTCTGACTTCTTCTGTGACACTCCTCCCAAGGCTGAAGATATGCATGTTGAGAGGCTATTGGACACTATGTTTTCCCAATTGAATATGGTTCCTTGAGTGGCCACATAGAGCATAATTGGCATCCATCCCAATTTGAAGCTTTTTCCATGAGCTTTCCCAAAAATTCTATTTAGCATCAGTGCTATAAATCTATAAGTGGTCCGGAGAGTGGATGTATGATATTCTCCTGATGGCCTAGTTTGAAAGTTCTTCCCTGGTATCATCATCCTATTAACTGTTTCAACCAAGTCCAAATTTGTCTCTTTCAACGAGCTTTCAGTTAAGTAAATTTGAGCAGGAGGCAGGTGATATGCCATTGAGACATAAGTAGGAATATATGCAGCATATCCCTGTTTGGCAGTATTTTCTAGGATCATTGTAGTTACATCTGCCCTAGGTAGAATCCAGCCGATCACCTCTAAGCATGGGAACAACTCAGGTCTCATGGCTACTTTCATAAGAGCCGATTTCTCTATGTTTTCATATATAGTCAGCTCTTCGAATCTTGCATCGGGCACATTCTGATTTGAAATCATCTTGTATACCTCACCCCATTTATAGTTTGGTTCGAATCCGGTGGTAGCTTTGGTATCTTCATATATGTATTCCACCTTGGTGATGATTTCCACCTCTAGTTCTCCCTTTGCAACTGGAGCCTTCTTCTTTTGTCTTTTAGACATATCTCCTTTGAAATAGTTACCCTGTCATAAACACCACATGTTCTTAGACCATTTGAGCTTTTAGTTAGTGTTTCAATAATGAAGAAAAACTATAACAACCTATTTACCTCTTCCATATGCATTTTCACAAACAAACTATACAGAGTATTAATGCATAAAACAAAATGACAAGGCAAAATAAATCTTCTTAGTCCACTATCTGCACTAAAATGCAACCCTAATAGAAAACGCATCATTTAAACCGGACTGCATTCTAACTCTTCGCTAAACATGAACCACCCTATAAGTAAGGCTAATATTCGAATGTGAGGCTTTATCCAGTGATTTGAAAATGTGGAAATCCCCAACTTGTCCAAAAATAAAAAACCTTCCAGCGTTCCATAAAAATAGGGTAAGCGCATATGCAAACTGAAACCTCCCCCCGGACGACCATAAACAACCCCAAAATAGTTGGTAAAGACAATGTAATGCTTGTCTACACCAACTACCTAATCTTTCAGAATGGGATAGAGCAACCATAACAACTCAAAACATAGGCTCAAGAAACCCCCACCACCAAAACTACCCAACTAACTGATATGCCTCACGCTGCAAGGATAAACATTCATTCTAAACAGCTGATCTACACAACTACGAGAAAACCTAACTAGGGGAAGACCCTAGTTCCCAAACGACCAATAAAATCAAGAAAAAGGATAAACCATGGTTGGCCTACCTGGAAAAAATGTTGTGTAGTCAGTGGGACGATCAAACACCCTCCACGATAGCAAACCAATCAAATGAAATCCGGACAGCCAGGCACAGTGGTACAGTTCGACCAGCGAGGACAGAGCAGACGTGATTTTTCACAAGGGTAAGAATAAAATAATACCCCATCCCCAATATATAAACCTTTCGGTGAAAAAGATGGCAGGAAAAAACCTTATCGACGGTCGGAACCACTAATGCATCGACAGGGTAGTTCACAAGAGAGCCGCAATGGAAGATTCATTAACAACTACGATTCCGCGACAAAATACAACCCATCGGCAATCGAAACCGTTAACCACTACAGCATCGGCGATCAGACACACTATTCATCGGATGGATATTCTTATAGGCAGCTGCAACAGCGGGCAGCAGACAGACTACGGATCCCGCAATAACATAAAATCATCGTCGATCGGCAACTCTAAAACTATCGGCGTCAGAACCTCAACTCTAAGCACATCCGCAATGTCGGTGAAACAAATCTAAGCATTTCCATAGTGTCAGCGATGCCGAGCACTAAATGCCGTCGTAGGATGTATTGGATTTCAGAGCCACTGACCAATAATGCGTCGGCAGATGAAAACACTAGACATCGAAGAAAAAGTCTGATCGGTAGCCGCAATGGCGAATAACAAACTGACTATGGGTTCCGTGGTTCACAAAACCGTCGGCGAATGGGAGCTCTAATAATTATGTATCAGCGACTCAAATCTCAATGCTGCCACCGTGTCGGCAATGCAAAGGTCTAGCCCTCCGATCATAGTCAAAAATCATTTCGATCACGATAAAATAAACAGTGTCGGCAAAAAGGTTTAAACAATAAAACGACAAAGAGGTAAAGGCCATGGATCGGTGAAAATAAGAACTGTTCATTTTTTCCCTCCCGAAACGTCAGAGGCATAGAGAACTAATGCCCCGATGCATTTTTCAACCGACTTCCGACAGCGATAAAATCATCTAAAAATTAAAAAACGTTAAGTTCTGAGAAACAAAACTCTACAGTCAAAAGCATTGGCTAGTCAAAAGGCAGTTTTAGATCATTTAACTTCCGAAATGAAGGAAAACAGTTTACCTCACTTCAACCTCAAAAATATCCAACATTGTAGCAGAGGAAAGACAAATTTCAGAAAACCAAATAATCCCAAACTAGTCAAGATTGAAAGGAGGGTCCAAAATTTAAAAAAAAAATTGGGAAACAAAGGTTGCAGTTGCAACAGGTTTCAAGCTCGTTAAAAAATAAAACATCCCTCAAGCATAGTTATTTTATGTTTCAATCTTGTGTAGAAATAAAACAGGTCCCCTCAAGCATAGTTATTTTATGTTTTAAGCTTTTGTAAAAATGCAACAAGTCACCACAAGCATAGTTCTTTTATGTTTCAAGATTGTGAAAAATGAAACGGATCATTATGAGCAGAGTTCCTTTTTTGTGTCAAGCTCGTTAAAAAATGAAATGGATTCTTCCATTGTGTCGAGTATTTTAGAAGACTCAATACTTTAACCTTCATTTCCTCTGCTTATATCACTTGATCATGTTTCTTCCTCTGTCTCTAGTGAATCTTTTCCTAGGAGTAACCCAGAATTTAGTTGGATGAAGAAAAGAGTAAGCAGATGAAACAAATATTAGAGGGCATGCATCAAACATATTTATATTATGTTGGAGTTAAGTTACTTGACACATATACTGGGGGAAAGTACCAATCACTGGACATCATGTTGGGAAAACACCCATCAATAGGACGCATTTTAAGCATATTTTCTTTCTAGTTTCGAGCTCACTAAACCATGAAACGATATTTTTGAGCATAGTTCCTATTATGTGTCAAGATCGTTAAAAAATGAAGTAGATACCCTGAGCATTATTTCAACCGATATTCGAGTTCCTTAAAAACAGTGAGATGGTGATGAGCTTACTTTTTATTTTTCATGCTCTGGTTAAAACATGAAAAGTGGTTTTGAGCTTAGTTTATTGTTTTGTTGTGCTCTGGATTCAAACATAAAAAAATTTCTCAATGATTTTTATACCATAATCGTGCTCATTAAAAACCAAGTAAAAGGTGTCATGTATACTTTTATCACTTTTTTGGACTCATAAAAACTTTACGAAAAAGGAAACTGCCCTTGGAGTTGTCTTTAAGCTCTTTCAGACTCTTTAAATAGGAAAAGATCACCAAGCAAACTTGTTTCTTTCACACTTTTAAAAGTATTTAAAATGTCATATATCCTGTGATAGTTTACCCCTTTTTTGGACCGTTTATACTCATTTACGAAAAAGGTACACTCTAGTTCATCGTAACTAGAAGAGTTCTCCCAGGTATCAGTTTATACTTTTTCAGACCTTGGGGACTAAAGTTTATGAAAAAGTCCATCTTGTAGTTTTCTTTAGTCATTTCAAACTCTCTAAACATGAAACAACAATCGAGTTTACTTTCTTCAAACTCATAAAATTAAACGTTAAAGGACCATTTTCTAGGAATGAACCCCTCCTTTCTCAAATTCATAAAATATGTGATATTGGACTCATCCTATCATGAGCTATATCGAGTGTTTGTTACCCTTTTCTAGCTCATTAAAAAGCAAAGAGGCACTCATCTATCATGATGGGGAAATCAGGGGAATGGGAAAACATTTTTCATTTGTATCAATGGCAGTGTATAGTCACCCTTGAACATGGCACCTATCTACATTTCATTCAAAGAGTTGGGTATTCATCTTGTCATCGATTCAATCGACTTTCATTAGTCATTTTACTCATTTCATTCAATTCAAAGAATACATCATCTCATATTTGCATTATGTATGATCTCTACCTTGTTCAATCAATGTTTCCAAGTCATTTGTTGTGTCATTCAATGTCCAAGGAAGTATTTACCACAATTTAACTCTGCAATTACCTTACCTTCCTTCAATTCGGTCATGTCTGAGTTAGTCCCATGGTTGTTCCATAATCAAAATAAATTCAAAAGAAATTTTGTTCAAAGTTTCATGTCGATGATGGGGGAACATCATGGCCCTCCTTTGATGAGTATATTCCATCAACATCAACACATTATTTGGGAATTAAACTTAGAAACCATTCAAGTAAATTGAATCCTCCATGCCCCAATAGTAGCTTTCCTCGCTTTTGACATTAGGATTTCATCATTGGCCTCTGATCGAAATATTTCATCGAATGTTCAATTGAAAGTCGTATATTCACATTCAAAGGAATGTACTAGAGTACCTTGGGAGTCATTGAGATTAATGGTGATTTCCCTCGCACTTGTTAACGGTATAGTCATTAACCGGTAATCAAGTGGTTTTTACCATGTTCAACATCATGACATATATTCACATGGATAGAATCGTACTCTTTGGTATTGGAATGAAGACCCTGGGTATTTAGGAATTCACTTGAATAATGGCCTATCCCAGGTTGCGATGGAGTATTTTGAGTCATTGCATGGGTCCAAAATGTATGTTTGGTGGCTATGCTCAAGTTTGAGTTAGGATGACATAATCTACAGTGTATATTCAGTATCTATCTCCCGATGTGAGTCTAAGTTGTTTATCATGGGTCTACAACATATTGTTGGTATCCATGATTTGGTCATTATACATGGATCTGCATTGTATTGTTCGATAACCATAATTTGAGTCAGACAGTTTATAATCTGTCACTGTGTTCATTCCTCACTTGCCACTCTTTTGCCTCTGATTCCGAATCACATCTAGCAAAGTATTTCACCTATCACAGCCCTCTAGCTTATACTTTGGGGGCATTTCATTACGCCTAAAACCTGTCACCTTGCCTAATTCCCTGAATTTCATATACCAAAACCACTTTTGGAGGATTTTTGCCTTGCTAGATGCCCAATCCTTGCAGCTCTAACGCACCTTGTCTCTTAACATAAAGCATCAAACAAGGTTGGCGCCTTTTTCCTATTGATAGGAAGCATCGGTGACACTTGTTTCACCTGGACAAAAAGTGTCGGCCACTCCTGACACCTATTTCTAGTAGGAAAAAGGAGTCAACACTCCCAAAAAGGAAAAAAAGAGAACTTTCGAGAACCTTCTAGATGAAAGTCATGTGGAGGCTTATCCCAACCAATTAGAGTAGGTGGCACTCGAACCCCTAACCTCTATGGATGATCCCTAGCCTTCCTACCAAAGAATCTCAACCCATATGATCTCCCTTTGGCCTTTATAACCAAGCTTGCCCTCATGAATTGGGGGCCAAGAGGACCAAGAAAGTACATTTATGTTGTCAAAATCATTCTAGGTATGAGGGGAAAAGAGCATGATCTTGTGAGTGAGAGGTTGCAGAGTTTGTGAAAGTGAGTCAAGATCTTGTGAGAAAAAGGCTTCAACATCAAGGCTTTGATTGTAGTTTTCTTCTCTATCTCTGTTATACAAATATGCTTTCCTTTCCCATAAATAATTTTTGATCGATGTGATTTATTTATTTCTTTTCTCCTTGATCATTATCATAGGATGTTAAATTATGTTGTTGCTTTCACATTTGTATATTGTCCTTTGCATCCTTTTGTTGGGTATATGTTATATTCTTTGCATGTGCATATGGAGGGGAGGTGCGCATGTCAACGCTGGAGCTCGACGATCCCAAAGGCACCTTTGACGGAAACAGGCCGTATGCCCTATTTCCGTTTGGAAAGGGCTGTTAGGCCGTTTCTGATGCGAGCGTAGCGAGCAAAAAATTTTGTCTATTTATAGATTTTATGGCTATTTATAGCTATTTGTGGCTATTTTTAGAAGTTGTCTAAAAATATGTAACTTAATCCCGGTTAAGGGATTGGAGTCTTTTTCTAATCCGGGTTAACAGATTAGGGTATTTGGATGTTGCGGAATACCTATATTTTGTATTGTGAGGATCTCATAATGTGATGAAGAGAAAATAGGAGGTGTGGCTCCAAGGTTTTCTGGTTTTCCCAGTTAAGGGTTTCTAGGGTAAATATCTGTGTTTATGTGTGAATGATGTGTTGTGATCTCTATTTTGCTTAAAAGAATCTGTATGCTTTGCTTCTCTGCACAGGTTTAAAACTTACACCTTTTGCGGGTACAAATAATCGCAAGAGTATCAAGAAGGCAAGGATCATCTCTATTGAGTGGCAAGAAAGATTTGCATTCAAGTGATTTGACAATCTAGGGAAAGGTTACAATGTTGTGTATGTTTTGTCTATATATGCCCCATGTAGACTAGGGAAACAATCTTTGTCCTCATTGATTGAGAATTTCCGATAACAGATGTAAAATCCTTTTGATAGTCTATCTTCTTCCTATACATTCTGCACAAACAATAAAAACAACAGAAAAATATATCATCAAATAGATAGAAACGACATTAAAAATATAATTATAAATTCTATTTGGTTTTGATGATATGTCAAGATAACATAATTTTATATTCACCATGCTAGTAGCTACTTTTAATTTGTAATGATTCATAAACATCATTGCATGGGTCTCGTATAATCTTCTCCTCCTCTCCTCTGATCAAAGGGTCCTCATATGTTTTCCGTTTATTTTTTATATTTTCTAAGGACATTGTTATAAACAAGAAAAACACAGCAAATCGTTCCCCCTAGGTGATTAAGGCTTAAATTTATTTGAACATGGATATTAACCATAATTAAAGTTGGGTCTTGAGTCATCTATAGACATGGTCACTCTCTAATGATTGATCTCTTAAAAACTCTTCTGATCAATGCAACTAGCTAACTATTACCTCAAGTTTCCTTTACAATTTTTTTCTCCATATTATAATTAAAGTTGGAAGATTCCTAAAATGTATCTACATGTAAAATTTATGTACATAATCAACCTCCATGATTATGGCGTCATCATAATCACATATAATAATAATCTTTTGATACTTTGATATCATTTGTAATCAACCACATTAATCCTCTATATTCACCCATGGATAAAAATATTTTATGAAGGTTTTAAAATTTTGAAGTGCTTGCTTACAATTTATGATTGTTGTGAGCTTGTGTTAGGTCTAGTAACCAAATGTTTCTTGGCATTTACCACAATATTGAATGGAAGCACATTTAATATCTATATGTGAAAATTTTGCAGATGTCACATATATGGAACCTTGTTGGTATATGATTATTTTAATTCTAAAACAGTTTGCATGTAGAACATTTGCAAGGATAGGGAGTTGGAGATGGGTTCCAATGTTTGAATTATGGGGCACTCTGGGCTTGCAAAGAAAAATTAAATTTTTAAACCGTATTTATGCATGGACCACAAAACCACCTCATTATCTGCAAGCTGACAAGATCATGCACACTATGTGTTGTCATATGATCCTTGAAGTTGTTTGGGCACGGTATCTCAATTTCATCAACTTATCTATGCAGCAACTTGCAAATTATTGGTCATATTGATAGTGCTAATGCAGACTAGAAATCAAACAATAGCATTCGGAACCATTACATAGTTGTAGTGGCGAATCTCTTCTCATTATTATGAATTCTCCAAGAAGATAATTTACAAAATGAACTCTTGGATCTCTTAGATCTCTTGATTCTGACACTCAACTCTCCACTCCTAATTATGGACTTGGTACCTTTCCAAATGCCTCTTCTAACTATGTATTATTCTGGCTCTTCATCCAGTGACTATTTCCTTGCATATCAGACAGTTCAACCCCATATGTTTCTTTAATTCCATGTCTGATTATGTAATATATTCTCCCATTGTTCCTTCAACACCAATCCATGGATTCCCTCATTGTTCCTTCAACACCAATCCACAGATTTTCTTTAACACAAAGTGATCCATCCATCATTATTTCAAATCAAGTGTTCATCTTTTAGGTTTATCCTCTTGTACAATCTATCTTATTGTATTTATTTTGCACATAGGAGTTGCATTGGCACTCTCACATCGCTATTATGACTTGTAATTCCTAGTCCCATTAACTTATTTTGATCACTTGTGGACATTAATAAAATTTCTTTGTTTCTAAACACACATCACAATTCATACTAAGCCACCAGAAAAATGGTATTAAATTTTGAGAATTGACCAACATAGGTGCATGGAGGAAGAATAGTTGATAAGATAAGATCATTTTATTAATGTCCAATGAACGATGGCAATAGTAGGTCAATGGGGCTTAGAAGTACAATCAATACAAGTACATAGTGGGATGGAAAAAGCAATTCCTAGCCCTAATCTAGAAAAACACAAAGTCCAAAATCTAGACAATAGTACAAAAACAAATAAAAACACAAAGCAAGGAATATTTCAAACATAAAATGCAACTACAGAATAGTACTAAAACAAATAAAAATACAAATCAAGGTCTATGTCAAACATAAAATGCAAATATCAAGTCACTTTAAAGCTAGAAACGTCCTGAAAGCATCGCATTCCTATAAATTTGAGCATATAGATCTGTAGACAAATACACAACTCACAAAGAAGATCTCATAATTTATTCAGCAATTGAAGAATGAAACAGTGCAAAAGGCTTGCAGCTATGAATGCTTTCATTAATCAAAAAAGTAATCCAGATGATAATTACAATAAAGTAAAATGGCTTTAATAGCCACAAGCAATTCGAATCCACATGAGGAAGTTCGAATTGATTAGACTCTACTTAACTGTAGGTAACCAAGACTTGTCTAAATCACTATTGGAGGACCCAGTAGTTAACTGTCCTTGTCTAAACCATAACCGGAGTTCATCGGAGCTTTAAAACACAACTCAAGTGTTACATTCAGTGTTGACCAATGGTTAACTGACTATGGTAGGTGAGAAATGCGCCCCACATGTGTGCAGTCAAGTAAACCTAGCGCTAACTGAATGTGGAGGACTTGAACTGAAAGTAAATGACTCCTAACTTAGCTTGACTAGTCACT
>LPNX011159629.1:208196-220403 GCA_001517045.1 Pseudotsuga menziesii | reverse complement strand
GCATGGTGTGTTGTGCACAGGTATTCTGGGGCCTGGCATGTAGACTTCTCTTTCTTCTCCAAAAATGATGATGAGAGGAAGGAGGAATGTAATCTTTGTCTCTTGCTTAATGAAGAGGTGTATGATCATATCCATTCTTCTGAATGTAGTAAGACTGATCCCTTGCCATATTGCATCTTATAGGAAGTCTATTGCATCTCTCTGAAGGAGGTAAAATAGTATGACATAGTGCAAGAGTCTTTCCCTTCTGAGTGTTAGGTGATTTTTTAGTCATCTTCCTAGCTTCCAGTTTGGAAGTAGGGACTAAATCTGAGTCACCCCGAATCTCAAGGTCATAAACTGATATAGATGGATCTGCAATACTAGTAGAAGCTGTAAAAGAAGTAGATGCAATGATTTTACCTTCCCTTGCAGGTGGCTGCTGAGAGTGCACTGGTTCTGAAGGAGGCATGAAATGTGAGAACTCATATGCTTTTGAAGCATGATTCGCAATACCCTTTGCTATGATGCTCCCAGTAGAGATATATGTGATCTCCACTGAGTCAGTACCAAAGATCACTCGCTTTGGAGATCCAGTATGGGTCATCTGATAGATAGATAACAGGTTTGAAGCCAGGGAGGGAACAAACAGCACATCTTTGAACCTTCCATGTTCAAGTTGGATAGAGCCCTTCCCTTTGGTTTGGACTTTACTGTTATTGCCCATCTGAATACTAGGACCATCAAAGGACTGAAAAGAAGAGAATGATTCTCTAGATGCAGCCATATGGTTGGAAGCTCTAGAATCAATGAGGAAGGTAGGTGTTGATGTCCAGCAAGCCTTCAGTGCATGTCCTTTCCTTTGGTAGTCTTCTTCTTCTTCTTCAGAGTCTTCCTTCCTTGCACTAGCAGGTACAAAAATGTTGTGCTTTTTCAAAAGAAGAGCCATTTCATCAAGTTGTCTTCTCATACAGGAGCTTTCTAAATGGAAACCCCTTCCACAGTAAGGGCAGAGGACCTTGCCTTTGCCATTCTTCTTGCTTCTCTTCGAACCTGAAGGTTCTTTTGACTGCTCAGACTCATCTCTTTGCTTCCCTTTGTCATTCACTACCTTATCTCCTCTTGCAACAAGAGCTAGATCTTTGGGAGATCGAATGATCCCCATTTGGATCAATTTATCATTCTCAGAAATAAGAGATTGGATGAAAGCATTAAGAGTGGGCATCTTCCAATTTGGAGTAGTGAGCCTTACTGTTTGGAAGGTGGATACAAAGACTGAGTAGTCTGAATTGAGCTTTGTGAGAATAGCAAGGATGAGATGATATTCATCCTTCTTCACTTTGCATTGCTTCAACTGATATATCAGGTTCTTAAACTTTGAGAAGAATTCATTTAGAGATTCGAAATTTGATGGATTGAGAGTAATCAGATCATTTTCTAGCTGATGGATCCTCATCTCATCATGCTTATCAAATAAGGAAGCAAGCTTGTCCCAAACCTCCTTGGGAGTGTCCAAGTCTTGGATGTGAAATCAGAGATCTTTAGAGACTGAGGAGTGCAGGAGTCCAATGGCTTCATCAAGCCTGTTCATGTACTTAGCTTTGTCTTTATCTGATTCTAGCTCTTCCTCTATTTCTTCTATGAGTCTGAAGAGATGCTTGGTGCGGAGCAATACTTTCATGTCATCCTTCCACTCATGATAGTTGAAGGGAGTGAGAGGCTCCATTGGATGAGCCATTTTGAATGAAATAATAAAGGCTGAGCTGCTGTAGCGAATGCAATGAGAAGAAGAGGTTGCTTGTAGCGAATGCTGTAAGAAAAGATGAAAACCTGTCACACAATCAAACATACAAAGTAAGGTTGACAGTCTGCACTTTTGGAATTTCCTTCACACCCAGCTTAGTTAATCAAGCAAGCTTGATCAACAATTCCTTTGCTTTGGGTGATAAGTGGTAAATTCTCCGCTCCTGGTGCAGTACTAGAAGGAGCAATTTTGCTCAAAAATGATTCGGCTAGAGATCTGAGGAGGAGAGGAGTCTTGTCCACCGAGGCTCTGATACCATGTAAATTTGAGCATATAGATCTGTAGACAAATACACAACTCACAAAGAAGATCTCATAATTTACTCAGCAATTGAAGAATGAAACAGTGCAAAAGGCTTGCAGCTGTGAATGCTTTCATTAATCAAAAAAGTAATCCAGATGATAATTACAATAAAGTAAAATGGCTTTAATAGCCACAAGCAATTCGAATCCACATGAGGAAGTTCGAATTGATTAGACTCTACTTGACTGTAGGTAACCAAGACTTGTCTAAATCACTATCGGAGGACCCAGTAGTTAATTGTCCTTGTCTAAACCATAACCAGAGTTCATCGGAGCTTTAAAACACAAATCAAGTGTTACATTCAATGTTGACCAATGGTTAACTGACTGTGGTAGGTGAGAAATGCGCCCCACATTTGTGCAGTCAAGTAAACCTAGCGCTAATTGAATGTGGAGGACTTGAACTGAAAGTAACTGACTCCTAACTTAGCTTGACTAGTCATTAACTGAAGTGCACTGACCTTGGTTGGTTTCGGCACTCCCAGTGGCTTCCTAAATTGTAGGGATTGATCTAGGAGGCTCCTAAACTTATGCAATCAAGTCCAATAAGTGGCAGTGAGCCTCAATTAGTGTTCCCCACACTTTAGTAACTGAAACATGTGCCCCAATTAGGTCAAGTTTACCCAATGGTGCTAATGACTATAAATAGACTGGACGGACTCCCGATTTAGACATATGACCAAATTTGGACAAGGGAGGATTAATAATCCTAACAATTCCATGAGACCGTATTTTGCTATGGCACATGGTCAAACACTTTACGTGCATCCTCCAAACACCCACATTTAGAATACATGTCTACAAGACCCATTGGACTTTGCTTGGATATAAAGGCATCATCAATGTCACTACCATTTGGTATTAAGACCAAAACTTGAAATAGAGCAATCAAACTCAACATTTAAAGAAGCCTTCAACTCGAAATTAACAAGCAGAGTGACATTCAATTTGTTTTATAAATCAGTGAAAGATTTGCCAAAAATTTTACAAAATCTTATAATTCAGTGAAATATTCGCCAATTTTTTACAATATTTTATAATTCAATGAAATATTCGCCAAGATTTTACAATATCTTATAATTTAGTGAAAGATTCGTCGAGATTTTACATCATATAATAAAATGAAATATTCGCCAAAAAATTATATATACATATTATATTATTGATGAAATTGCCTTCAAATTTTCCTATATACCGGGGAGATTCACCCATTTGTTATACATATAAATTGGGGGGGCTCTTAAAATCATCCTTTCTCTCCAAAGGAAACATCACAACTTGGCATCAATGACAACACTCCCCTTGTGTTTCTCCCTATCTAAATGCTTATCTTCTTTGGTCTTGTTTTGCTATTTTTTCTCCCCCTTTGACATCAATGGCAAATGATGATTCTTCCTCTTATGTATTTCTTCTCTTTTACAACTCCCCATGTCAATATATCTCCTCCTTTGACTACTCTCTCTCTCTCTCTCTCTCTCTCTCTCTCTCTCTCTCAATGAAGAAAGGGTTGCTCACAATCATCTCAAATCATCCTAAATGTGTGGAAGAGCTCTTTTCATCATCGTCCTCAATATTGACAAGAGGATGTCATCCTCAACAAATCAGTTCATATTATTGTTAATTCATCACAAGAACATGTATGTGGCTGAAGTCATATCTTCATTGTTGTGTTTTGGATCTTCTCTATTACATGTCCTAAGACAGTCCTCGAATCAATTGGGGCATCCATTCTATAATGTTGGTAGAGGGTTGCTTGAATATGTGTTCATATCTTTTAGAATTCATCATATAATATTGGCATAAATAAGATGCAATATTCCATAGAATGAGCCTTGGATTGCCAAGAATACTCCCAGAATATGCCATGAACAGTTCTCAAATACCCTCATATTTTTATGTCAAATGATGTCACTGAATGTGTATAAATCTTCATGATAATCACACCTCATGATTCCAGGGAAAATTTCATTTTCTACTGCTAATATCTACCTCTACAAATGTTATGGAAAACCCCACTATGACTATGCTTTGATGCCTTAGAAGTCTTTCCATAATGCCATGAATACTACTGCCATAAGCTACATTGTTTTACCTTTCACTGAGAGGAATATTTGTGTTTACAAGTCCATAAAAATTCGGTCTTCAATAGTCCCATTCAATATTTTATGGCAGCCACCATTATCAACATAAATTCAATGCATGCCTATCATTCAAGGTTGATTGTTTATGTCTAATAGGATTCCCCAAAATGACTTTTGACAGTCCTCTAGGGTTTTTCAATAATACCCTTAAAAGGCTACTCCAAAATCAACTCCAAAACATTTCATAGCAAGTACATAAGAGGATTAAATGTTGTACCAATATTATATCCTTTAAGTACTCATTGATCCCCTCAATACTATCAACAAACAATCCTCAATATCAGTCTTTCAAACATGCTTCAAATTTGCAATCAAATCACCTTGGTGGGAATTTTGGTGACTTGGAAGGAATTTAAGTGACCTTAGCGGGAATTTTGATGACCCTGGTTGGCATTTGCCATGTCTTGTGGGCGTTTCATCATATTATCTTGCATGCAGTGTATCTTGAATTGTGGGTATTCCGTCAAGGCATGCGGGCATTTCTCCAAGGCATGTGGGCATTTCTTGTGGCCTGCGAGCATTTCCCTTTGGTCTGCGATCATTTTTCCAAGGCCTGTGGGAATTTTCAAAGGATTTTGTGGGTATAATTATAAGTGTTGTGGGAATTTTCAAGGATTTTACTCAACAATGTGGGCATATTATGAGTGTTGCGGGTATTTACTCTATGCAGGCATATTTGTCAAGCCAAGTGCAAACATATTTACTTATCCATATTACTTAGCATGCAAGCATATTTATCTCAAGTGTTGGTGGGAATTTTCTATTTTGAGCAGGCATTTTCAAGGTGCATTGCGAGCATTTTAATTAGTGTTTTCATGGCTTGTGTCGACATATATTGTGCAGGCATTTTTGTTAATTAGCTGCGGGAATTTTCAATATTAAGTGTGAGCATTTTCTTACAATTGTGTGCACTTTTATTAGTGATTTAAGTTATTTCTCATACTTCTCAATGTCACACTCTATCTCCTCCAACTTAAGTAGTAAATCAATCTTTTATGACAACAGCTTAGCAATAGCAACTAACCGAGGACCATAACTTCCTAGAGTGGTATTCTCTGCATGTAGATTGTCAATGGACATAGACATTATCCCATGATGGGATTAAATTTTAAATGCTTGGACTCCAAATAATATTCTCCAAGATTGTAAGATTATCAAGGCACTTTGAGGATCAAAATTACTATCAACAACATTGACTTTCAGACTAAAAACATCAAATGCCTTAATACAATACTTCTCATTAATGAATACTTCATTAGAGTAAGCTATTGAGAGAGACATACTTTCATTAGGTGATGAAATACAGATATCAAAGTCTTCAAAGTCTTCATCTATGAAATCATTGAACCCAGTTGCTCACTAATAGTTACATTTGCTTCCTCTTTCAACATTCTACTTTTCTTTTTTAGCTAGACTTCCATTAAGCTTGCTATGGAACCTTGCACTTGGTTTCTCAACACATTGCTTTCCTTTTATACCCTATCTTAACCTCGATATATTGTATATAAAAGGATAAAAAAGGAGTGTTGATATATTTAGCTCCCATTTATTAAGTATGAAAAACAATGGTGTCCTTTCCTTTAACCAGCATGCTACCCAGCTTCAAGGAAAGATGCTTAGGCAAGTCCTTGATCATCATTTGGCATAGATATATCAATCGTGTCTCCACTTATTGTGCCCTTGTTTCATTAATACTGGAACCTCTAGGTGTTGGTACCATAATTCTTGTAGGTGTTGGTCCCAGAATCGATGTCGAAATTACTATTTATGCATTTAGTCTTGTTATTGTCATTTAAACGTCACAACATCTTCCATGACACATTATCATCATTATTGCATTTTGACACTTGGACTTATATTGCTTGTGACTTGCTTCAATATTTCATTATATTTAACATGGCTTCTTTGCCATTATATCTTTCAATGTTTGATACACGTTGTCGTTATATCTCTTTGACATCAATGCTTCTTCAAGCCTTTTACAAATGGTGTCATCATTGAACACATCAATTACTTTGCCAAGGTTGACATCAATGAAAACCAAATTTCCACCAGGCATTTTACTTCACCATGTGGGAATTTTACTTAGACTATGCAGACATTTTACCTAGGTTGTGCGGGAATTTTGCTTAGGCTTGTGTGGGCATTTTACTAGTACTATGTGGAAATTTTGCTTAGACAGTGCAAGAAATTTAATTAGCCTGTGTGGGCGTTTTACTTAGGCCCGTGCGGACATTTTAGTTACGCTTGTGAGGTTAATTTCCCTAGACTCATGCGGGCATTTTCCCAATATTATGAGGGCATTTAACCAAGTGCTATGGAGGCATTTTCCCAAGTGTTGTGCGGGAATTTTTCTTAGACTATGCAAGCATTTTGCTAATTGTTGTGCGGGCATTTTCCCAAATGTTGTACGGACATAATTCTTCAACTACTATGAAAACAACTTGCATCAATGACAACTCTCCAAAGGTGAAATCACAACTTGACATCAATGACAACTCTCCTACGTTAAACACTTTTTCTTCATAATCCTTGAAGAAATTCTTGTTGCATAACATTAGCAATCTTGAGCTTGTTGGAATTGAGGATGGAGGCATCTATTTATAGAGCTTCTTGGAGCCAAAATTTAGCTCAAATGAAAAACCCCATCAGTGTGAATATGATAACTCCTAGTATGGTCAATGACTCTTCAATTGGATGAATTGGTTCCACTAGTATGGGCATGAGTCTACCAAAAAGATTCTTGAAGGGTTTGTCGCATTGAATGGGCCATGTAATTTTCTAAAATACAATGGCTATAAACTACATGTTTTAGGTTAAAACCATGTACAATAATTTAAATAGACCCTCCACATTTTTTTTGTTACAACCATTTATAAACATGGGTTAAAAATTGGGCGTTCTACTGACGTTCATCCAACCTCTGAGTGGAGTGGGTTTTCGGTAGCAAAACTCTAACGTCTATTATCCAGAGAATACTTCATGTTAGTTCAACAGATCATCCACTTTGTTTTTGCTCAATGCAATTGTAGGCGTCTATTTTTGGGCGTTTCATCTACATTGTGAACGTCTCTTTTCAGACGTTGAGCTGACATTAATTATACTTTGTGAACGTCTATTTTCAGATGTTACATCGATGTTAAGTCTACTTTCAAAATGTCTCTTTTTAGACACTAAACCGATGTTAAATCTTATTTTCAAACGTCTCTTTTCAAACATTTATTGGATGTTACTTCCACATGAAATGATGTCCCTCTTTTGACAAGCAATCGATGTGTTGCAATAGTGTTGTGCACCTTTGATGGGGATGCTTTTATAGATCGGACATGCATTCTTTTATACATCGAACATGAATGCTTAAGAGATTCTAAGCGACATCGTTTGGCATTATTAAGCCACAAATTTATAGCAACACTTGACTGGCATTTGAAAACAGTCCCATCTTAGGCAAAAAGTGTCAAACAAGCATTGAGTTTGGGTTCCAAACGTTATAGTGTCGAAACTCAAAATCAACCCCTGAATCGAAAAGTGGTGCTATAGATGGTACCCCTTTCTTTTGTCAAATTACAATTGCAATCGTTTTGACAACATACATGACCATTTTTTAAATTTAAATAACTTTTAAGAGGGAGACCAATTTTTTTTTATCTCTAGAAAATTAAAAATTAAATGGGTTTGATAAAAAAAATAAAAGAAAAATACATTTTGAAAAATTAATATGTACAATTATTTTTTTAAATATTTTGAATTAAAAAAACATAAATATTAAAAAAAATAATAGAAAAAATAAAAACTAAAAACAAATTATAGCATGAGTGGGCCAAATGGTTAAAAGCATGTGTTTCTTCTTAGGAGGTCACATGTTCAAATCCAAAGGCGGGTAGTGTATGTACACCTCTGTAGACTTTAGCAGTTAAATCACTGCATAGAGGGGGGTGCCTTGTCCCACAAACAAGGGGTTCTCATACACCAAATAGGTGTCTTGCTTGGCGGTGACTTTAAAAAAGATTATTATTATTATTATTATTATTTTATATATATTGGTATAAAAAACAAAACAAAAATTAAAGGAAAAAATGTTAAAAAATAATTAAAGTAAAAACTTTTTTTAATTAAAAGAAACAATAATTTATAAAAACAAATTTAAAATTTAAAAATTTAAAAATAAAATAGATTTTAAGAAGAAATATTAAATAACATTAAAAATTAAATTAAATTTTAAAAACAAAAATTAAATTAAAAAATATGTCAATTCTCGCTAGCTTATTTGGTTAAGGTATGTCTTGTCAACAAGGTAAACCGGGTTCAATTCCCTTTGGGGGTGAACTAGTTGGGCGGAAACACACAAAAATCCATCCAAGTGGACAGTTTGTGTGGTCCAAGCCGGGTGCAATCCTCGAGTGATTTTAACACAATAGATGCTCCTAGGTCATGGTTTCTCAGATCAAAGGCCACTCCCAACAAGTAAGAGTGTTTCGAGCAAATAAAAAAAAATATAACGAAATATAAATTAAAAATATATATATATATATATATATATAAAGAAAAAAATTAAAGAAAATTAAACCTAAACTACATGCCCTATTCCATCCCTCCTCGCGTCCCCTATCTCATGTCTCCCTCCCTCTCCCCCACGGGAGTGAACATTCAATAGAGGGTGGCAGGAGGGCAGAGGGGGTGGAGGGGTGGGGGGAGAGGGGGTCACACAGAGGAGATGGGCAGGGGAGGGAAAGAGGAGGGAATGAGCAGGGGAAGGAGGGGGCAGGGGGTAGGATGGAGGAGCTAGGGGTAATTGTTGGCATTTGTGTCCAACACTCCCCGTGAGTTTCACAACATGGGTTATCCCCCTCTCATGGATCTTAACTTTAGTGATTGTATCAGATATTACCACCTACATGTTTTGGTCGAACCGCAGTCGTGCTCCACTAGATGGTATTAGAGTGACAGATCTTGAGTTTGAAACTCACTCGAATGACTTTTGGGGGGAGATTGTCGTCATTTCCATTCAGCGCTCCCCGTAAGTTTCATGAAATGGGTTAACCCCCTCTCTTGGATCTTAACTTTGGTGATTGTATTGGAAATTAACACCTGCAGGTTTCGATATAATGAAAATCGTACTACAACAAGAATGCGGTAACTAAAACGGCTTAGGGAATGAGGGAGGGAGTGGGACCATGAGGAGGAAGGGAATAGGGGGCGGGTAGTTCACGTTTAATTTTTTTCAATTTTTTTTATATATTTTTATTTATAGTTTTGCTATATGTTTTTAATTTTTGTTTTTATATATTTTTTCATTTTTGTTTTTAAATTTAATTTTTTTAATTAGCCTACCTTACAAAAAAATTTGGTTTTTTTTATAATTTAAAAAATTATGTTTTTAAATATTTTTTTTATTTTTTATTTTTTCCTTTTAATTTTGTTTGAGAAATTTTTTGGGTAAATTTTTTTCTTTTAATTTTGTTTGTTTATCTATTTTTTTTTAATTAATTTTTGGTTTTGTAAGTTTAATATTGGTTGTTTTTTTTTTCTTTTTCGTTTTTTTTAATATTTATGTTTTTTTTAATTCAAAATATGTTAAAAAATAATTGGTCATATTTTAATTTTATTTGTTTTTTATCAAATTTCTTTAGTTATTTTATAGATTTTTTTTAAAATGGCATTTCTTTCTTTTTTTTTAAGTTTTTTTCAAATAAAAAGATACATGCTATATGTCAAAATGAATGTAATTGTAACCCAGGGAAAGAAAGGTGTGCCATCGATAGCACCACTTTTTGATTCAAGGATTGATTTTGAGTTTCGATTGCACCAACATTTATAAAGATTTTCAAATGGTCGTAATTTTAGCCCTTGAAAAGATCGGGCACTACTGGTAGTACCACTTTCAATTCATGGTTGATTTAGGGTTTTTATTACATTGACACCAGTCAGGATTTCCAAAAGGTTGTAATTTTAGTGCTGAAAAAAATGGTGCTACTCATAGCATCAGTTTTTGATTCGGGGGTGAAAATAACCATTGAGTGCAACCTATAAAAAAAACGTGAACTCTCTAGAGTTCTCATCAAGTTGTATAATATGTTGGACAAGTACCCTCTTCCCCAATATGGAACATGTGCTTCAAGCAGTGACAAAATAAAAAATTATGTGTTGGACACACCAAGCACACAAAGAGGGGGGATGAATCTATGTGTGCAGTCTTTATTACTTTTTCAACTTAAACAATCAACAACTTATTCAATATTATGCATTATCACATTATCAATATATCATCATCAGCAGTGTTATCATCATCATATCATCATCATCACATAGAAATAATAGCAACACAGTACACAATCTTTTTACGTGGAAACCCAAGTCCTGGGGGGCAAACCACATAATCCTTTCTAAAATATTTTTCCAGAAATAACTGGAAGGAGGCAACAAACCCCTTATTACAAAGAATTCAATTTTCTAGCTTCAACTGGAAGGATGCTACAACCCCCTGATTTACATGCTGCAACTTGAAGGAAGCTACAACTCCCTAGTTTTTCCAGCTTCAACCGAAAGGACGCTATGACCTCCTTTCCTTGCCCCGTCTTGTCACCCTAGTAAGAAGATAGACACTAAACTACTGAACCACAACCGCACTGATCCTGCGAACCTGCTAATCAACACATGTACTATACTGCACAATCTGTACCACACTGCACAACCATTACTAACCATTGTTCATCATCTGATCACTACTCGTCCGCTGATCATTGTCTACTATATCACGCTTCTCATCAACTGATCATTGTCCGCTGTATCACATTGCTCATCGTCTTATCATTATTCATCAATTCATCACTTGCTCATCACTGCACCAGAATTGAACCAGTAACTTGTCCAATTACGTTGTACCAATCAATAATCTGACTCAGTCAATCTGAGTCTGCACACTTGTTAGGTATAACTCCCGATTCAATTTATTCCTTTGCTAATGAATATACTTATACAAATCATATGACGGTTGAGTTTCACCTTCCGCCCATCCTTTTCGGCTTCCTACTATTCAGATTTATTTATTTATTTACAATATATAATCCCTGAAGGATTATATTCTAACAATCCCCCTCTTAATCCGAAGGGGTGTTCATAAGTCCGAGCATGTTTCTGAATCTTTCAAACTTTTCTCATCCAAGCGCTTTGGTGAAGATGTCTGCAACTTGATCATTTGTGGAACAATGTCGAAGATGGACTGTCTTGGCCTCTACATGATGTCGAATCAAATGATACTTTGTGTTGATGTGTTTGGTTCGATCATGGAATCTAGGATTCTTAGCTAGCTTGATTGCAGAAGTATTGTCGACCAATAATGGAGTGGATTTTTCTTGTTTTTCTTGCAAATCTTCAAGTATCCTCCTGAGCCATACTATTTCTTTCGTTGCTTCAGTTGCAGCCACGTATTCTGCTTCTGTTGTTGAATCTGTCGGAACTGACTGTTTGCGTGATCTCCATGAGACAGCTGCTGATCCAAGACTCATAGTGTATCCAGAAGTTGATACTCCTGTCTCCTTATCGCCATCAAAATATGAGTCTGAGTATCCAATAAGTTTGAAGTCATCTACTTTAGAGTACTTGAGTCCAACGTCTTGAGTCCCCTTCAAGTATCTTAGAACTCTTTTTGCAGCTGACCAGTGTCCTTCACAAGGTTTATGCATGAACCTCGAAAGTATGCCAACAACATAAGAAATATCTGGTCTAGTTGTTGTAAGGTAGATAAGACTCCCTACAAGTTGTCGATACTTGGTCGCATCCTCAAATTATTTTCCTTCGCTTGATGTGAGCTTCATTTTCTGTTCCATTGGAGTAGATATAGGGTTGCATTCTGTCATGCAAAATTTGTTTAGTAGTTCTCCAACATATTTTTTCTGAGATAGGAATATGTACTTAGGATGTTGAGTGACTTCAATTCCTAAGTAATAGTGGAGATGTCCCATATCTGTCATGCAAAGATCGT
>LPNX011159629.1:184423-206979 GCA_001517045.1 Pseudotsuga menziesii | reverse complement strand
ACCAATTTTTTATTGTGCTTGTTTTTCAATCAATGCATGAAAGTCTTTGAATGTTTGAAATGCTTCTGATTTTGTCTTTAAACAGTAAATCCAGCACATCATTGATGATGACTTGGTTGTCAGAGGACTTTCTTATTTCAACGATTCCATCAAACATGTAGATGGAATGGCCTCGCTGTCGAATCTCCACCAAGGACAGCAGGTTTCTCTGCAACTCTGGAAGATAGAGAACGTTCTTCAACAAGAAATCAGGGAATCCAGGCATCTTCAGTCGAATGGTGCCCATTCCCTTTGGTTTAAGACTTGACTTATCTGCAAAGTAAACTATGCCATCTATTGTTTCATTAAGTTCTTCAAAACAGTCTTTTCTAAATGTCATGTGTGATGTTGCACCAGTATCAAGCAGCCAACAATCTTTGTAAGAAGAAAGTGAAGTCATTTCATTAATTCCAAGATTACAATGTGCAACAATACAAGAATCAGAAGATTTACTAGCATCTTGGTCATCTTTCTTCTGGTTATGTTTGTCTTTGATGGAGTCCCACGAAGCCCAACACTGATCTGATGTGTGCCCAGTCTTTCCACAATTCTTGCACTGCAAATCTGATCTTTTGTTTCTGCCCCCTCTTCCTCTGAAGTTTCTTCTTCTTCTGCCTCTCTCTTTGCCTAAGAGAGTGGCACCAACTATAGATGTTGTAGATTGCATCTTTTGTGATGAATCTACAACTAAAACAATAGGAGAAAAGAAGAGAGAGTAAAGGTGCAGGTCTAAGTCTCTGCCACCTTCCTCAAGCTTTACAACAATGTATCAGTATCAAAAATCAATGCAGCTCTATCGTAATCTTTACACAGTACTCAATGATACACCAATTGCACTATCATTTAACTTATCTGAGTTTATGCACCGGCAACAATAGTGAAAGAAGCAGGTCTAAATCTCTGCTACTTTTTACAATACAGTCTATGTAGAATAACAACTACACTAACTAGAAACAATGTCTTCAATGAGCTCTCTTTACTATGCAATTCTATGTCTCTGTCATAGTATTTACATTAGTCTAAGACAATTTTGTAGCAATACAATTTATATGGTAGTGCACAAACTACTCAATCTGCAACAATAGACAACCTTCAAAAGATGTATAGCAAAAATATCGAGCTTCACTCACACATTGAATATGCAGCACAGACTGGGTTTTGAGGAGACTGCAGTCTCAAACTAGATCACAGCAGCTTCAAGACAGCTCCACGCTCATGAAGAGAACAGTCTTCATCCAGTATCTCCAATACACAACTTTCCACAGTGCATCAGCATCCCAGCAGCCACACCATGCACAGGAATTAGGTCAAAAAATTAGGGTTTATGCGTTTACCTCCACGCCCAATTAGAAGAGCCCACTCTCTGCAAATAGAGTCCACGTAGCTAGCAGTTCGATGGCACACCATACTCTTCACCGTAGCATCAAAAAAGTGTTCAGTCGCAGCTTTAAGAACAAATGGAGGTCGATATAGTAGCTCCGGGCGCAGCTCATATATGGTGGAGGCAGCTCACAAAACAAATTATTGTTATGGCTTCAAATATTAATTATTGTGAAATGCACAGACTACTCTTTCAATCCCACAAAGAAGATACAGGGAGTCTCTTCACGTAGCATCCATACTCAACCAGCGCATATATATTCAACGCATCAATTCTCAATCACCGGTAACTCCAATACGGCAGCATATATAGCAGTCACAATTTATATGGAAAAGAAATCGCAGCATTAGAATTAATGATTTCAAATCGCAGGACTTCGTATTCACGGGTCTCCAAAGATTTTGCTATAGCGTGTATATACTTGTATATGAAATTCAAGGTGAAATGGCCCAACAATCCTTGCAAATGGGAGATCAAAACATGTAGCTAATGTGAAATTGTAGCAGCTCAGTGAACATAGCGTAGAATATGAAGGAATCGATCCTACAAAATCTGGTTTTTACAAAAGGAAGTTGCCTTTTGCCTATTGAAATCAAGGTAAGAACTTCTCAGTGTGGAGATAAATACATGAGGCTATAAAGGAAAAGGATTTCGGTAAGGAGGAATTCATTCACATAATAACTACAAGGAGCAAGGCACAGCTGAATGCCACTTTCAATAGTTACAAAGATGAATATGGTCACCATATCAATAAGGACTTGAAGAATGAGAAGCCAGAAGACTTCCTAGACTCATTACGAATTGCTATCAAATGCATTTGCTATCCCGAAAGATATTTTGCAAACGTTTTGAGGTTGGCAATAGATAAACTTGGTCAGTCACAACGCAATCTTCAGAACAATCTTCACATGAAAACTCAGCTCATATAACTAGCTCAGGCTCATACAACAGATTCACTCTCCATTCAGGCTCATACTCCACGCAGAATATGTACAGCAGCCAAATCCTTCATCAATACACAGCAACCAACCATAGTCTTCACGCAAAAATCTAGGGTTAATTTAGGGTTAGGTATTCCCAACGGTCACCAAAGTTTTTACCTCCAACGCAACCTTCAGCAACACGCAACCTTCAACATAGGCCTCTTCAATACGCAGGCCTCGCATAACAAGTAGCACACTCCAGCTTCATGATACTCCACAGGAGCAGGTCGAATTACTCATGTGAATAACGCATATGGCAGGAGGGAAGAGCAGAGGGCAGACTGGCGATGGGCAGGCAGCTCTGAAACGAATGGACAAAGGGCGGAATGTAGGTCTGGCAATGCACTGGCAAGCATACAGGCTGCCAGGACTGAAATTTAACAGCAAGAGTTATGGCAGATAGCCAAGCTCTGATACCACTTGTTAGGTATAACTCCCGATTCAATTTATTCCTTTGCTAATGCATATACTTATACAAATCATATGACGGTTGAGTTTCACCTTTCGCCCAGCCTTTTTGGCTTCCTACTATTCAGATTTATTTATTTATTTACAATATATAATCCCTGACGAATTATATTCTAACAACACCAAACTCATTCCACCTGAGTCAAACCAACTGCTCATACAATTCAACCAGTCTGAGTCAGACCATCTGCACATAAGAGAACCTGTTCCAATCCTACTCAAACGAACCTGTGCCAAATCAAATACGTAACTGCTCAAATATCTGACCGCAACTGCTTTATGAGAAACCTACTTTCTTACTTGGTCAAGATAGGTTTAGGATAGTTCAACATCATTATGACTTTACTCACCCAATCTTACTCATCTTAGTGATACCATAACCAATCCTTGAGTCTTGACAACTACCTCCATCAAGCAAAGCTTGACACACAACATCAACCAACCAACTTCAAATAAGAAGATAGTCAACCAGCAAACCCTAAGACAGACTTAATCAATCAGAGTCCGCATTAACCATGAGTCTTAATTACCTTACTACTCTCACTCAACCGTATGACTCTTAGAAGAAGGTTTTTGACTCTAGTTAATCAACTCAAACACCAAAGCCAGTCAGAAAGATAGAAAACTCAAACTCAATGTCAGTTACTTACAGTGTGTCAAATCTAGGCAAATGGTGTTGCCAAACACAGTCAAGACAAAATAAGAAGAGGATACAATCAGTCTTGTAGCATGCATCATCATAGGGTGTTCATATATAATGAACTTACTTCAAAACAATAATATACTACTTACTATATTCACTACATTCCATTGTACATTGTAGAGTATATGAGTATATTATGCATAGATCATAGAGTATGTACATCATTGTACTTGTCATATACTTGAACACTATCACACTGTTCATACTCAACATTTACTCATACATTCATGTGTAGACACATCATTGTAAATACACTATCATAGGTCCATTTTAAACCCGGATCTATCAAGCACCGAGAGGCATCCAATTTCTTGAGGTATACAATGTTTTACCATTTGGATCCCTCTCTGTACTTGATAGATCTAGGTTTAGAATGGATCTATGCTCATTTAAAAATAAATTATTTAAGTCGATATATAATTTATATTTTTCATTTTTGTTAATATTTAACATCTTTTATTTATGTCGACTAGCATAACGTGACAGGATCTCCCCCATATTGGGTTGGAGAGCACCTTGCTTCTCTCAATGCAATCACACTATATACTGTGGACACCACTATATTCATATACTTGTATTTAATGTGTATCCTTTACATTATATATACTGTACTTACCTTGTTCCCTGTAGAAGACTTAGACTGTAAATTGGTGAGAAGGAAACTTAAAAAATCAGACCTCAAACTCTAATTGTCCAAGCCCAGATTTGTGTGAAAAAGGGCCTCTACTTTTGCACTAACTCGGGACTGTGGATGTCCTTTGAGAATTCGAGACTGTACCAAAGACTTGGATCATAGCAGCAGTAAAAACACAGTTTTCAACCTTAAATTCGATCTTTGAGAATGATGTGTCACTACTATAAACGTTTGGGTCTAGGATAAGGTAAGAAGGCAACAATAATACAAGAACTTGGACTGTTTGACTCTTGACTTAACCCCAAAAAGAAATAGTCTCCAAACAAAATTCAGATCTGCAATTTTGGTGCTCTCCCACAGTCTGCAAAATATAAGTCTAAAAACCAACGAATGCCTCAATCAAGTCGTAATTTTTTTATTAGAAAGTGACAAACTTTTTAGGTTATTTATATTGTTTTAGGTCTTCATATTGGGGCCAACTTGTTGAAGATAATAAAGCTTTTATTTTAAATATGATTTAACACTTGTTGGAGATGACTTCTAGGAGGGTAAACAATTGATTGTTTTATTAAATATTTTAATGTTTAATACATTAAAGACACTTAATGTCCACGCTGGAGGAGTTATTAATTTATTTTATTAAAATATTCAATCATTATGACATTAATTAATCTTTTAATTTTTTACTTGTTTTGATAGTTGAGATTAATGGGGCAGACTTGTAGGTGTAGGATAGAGGGGTTAGGGCTTATTTTAACATGTTTAAATATTATAGTTAATTAAAATTTTAACTATATTATGTGTAGCTATACTTTAAATAAGGTGATTATTATTTTTAATATTTAATCACTTGTTACAAATTTTATTAGGGTTTTATTAACATGCTTTAATTCTTAGGTTTATTATTTTATTTAATGCTTCGTTACTTAAAGGTTAGGGTTTAGGTTTGGACATGACCAAATGTAAGGGTGGCAAGGACTAAATCAAAGGTGCACCAAGGTATCAAGAGCCCCGCCCTCATGACCATCAAGGAATCAAGTGTGTGGGTCCAAGGACTCTCCCTTGAGCACTAAGACCACTTTACTTACTTTACAACACTCAAATGACCCTCAACACTTTATCAAACCAAAAGCATCAGGTGTGGGGGTGCCTAGACTTCTTCTAGGGTACCATGACCTCTACAACACGTAAATGACCATTGAAAGGGTCATTGGACTCTTGCAACTTCTTCAACCCACCAATAACACATTCTAGGGTAATAGGGCACAATTGTGGTATTGGGGAACCAAGGAAACAACTAGGGAACCATCGAACCAACTTAGGGGTACTTAAACACTCTACAAGGTGTTCAGAGCTTTTTCCATTGTCCCAAGGGCTCCAAGGGCTTCAGACTTGGGCTTGGACAAAGTCAAAAGGTCTCCTTTGACATTGACAACTACTTAACCCTCAAGGGCTCCTCAAGGAGAATCAAGACACACTTGTTGGAATCAATGACCATGCGTTGTTGGCATCAATGAAAACTTAATCAACATGATGTCCATGTTAAATGGGTTCTCGGGTTACAATTAGGTATCAGTGAAGAAAGACATGTATAAGACTGCATTTACTACCCCGTTAGGAACTTATGCTTACATATGTATGCCTTTTGAGTTGATGAACACTGGAGCCACATTCCAACGAGCTATGGATTTTGCATTTGTTGATTAACTTTTTAAATTCATGAGTGTTTATCGAGACGATGTGACAACTTTTTGAAAGAATAGATGATCACATTACTCCCTTGCGGAAAAATTTTGATAGGTCCAGATTCCTTGTTATATCATTGAACCCCAAGAAGTCCATCTTGGGAGTATTTAAAGAAAAATTATTGGGACATATCGTATCCAAGGATCGTATGAGAATCAAAATGGGAAAGATTAAGTGGCATATAGGAAGTTCCCTTCCACAGAACAAAAAAGGAATTCAATCCTTCTTTTGTTACATCAACTTTGTGAGGCAATTTATTCCCAAATTTGTCGAAACAGTGAGGCCCATCTTTGACATGTTGAAGAAGGAACATGATTTAAAATGGAGTGAAGACGCCAAGAAAGCATCCATGGAAATCAAACAGGCATTGTGTCAAGCCCCAATCTTGGCAATCCTAAACTATGGTAAGGATTTTTAGTTATTTTCATTTACTTCCGAGTTTACAATGGTTGTCGTCTTGTTATAGAAAAATGGTGAATGGTAAGAGAATCCCATAAAAATCAAGAGCAAGGCTCAGAATTGAGCTATAAGTTGATGGAAAAGAAATGGTTAGACACAATGGCTCACCGAGAAGGGGGGGAAGGGGGGGTGAATCGGTGAGATTGGACTTACTTCAATTTTAACTTTTTCAAACTCTAAAACTTAAGTCATCATTTAACATTCAATTCAACATCATATTCATCAATAGACTATGCTCCAATAATCAATTCATTCATCAAATAAAGCACATAATCATCAACACATTGCACAAGAGACACACGATATAATCTTTGTAATATTTTGTATTTTAAACAGCTACGACCATGAGGTAAATCGGCACCCACTGATACAGAAGCACCTACTTCTATCCAATACTCTGCTTGGTCTTTTCTTAGATCCAACTAAGAAAAATAGTACAAGGCCCAGCTTGTAGATACATACAAATTACATCCTTGTCACATTACATCAATTTACTCTACATGTCATCACTATCGTCAAACAACCTGCTGTCAGTTAAAAAAGCACATCATCAAGGATCTGTCCACAATTACATCAACCCTATCTACCTCATCATGCTTTCAATCAATCTGTAACTACCGATGCCCAATCATCACTCTGTCAACATTATGTCAATATCAAAACACTACTACTATGTCAAATCAAACAGTGGCCTCTTTCATTGTCCATTGTTGCTACTGTAAGATCAATCTCTGTTATGTGTAATCAAACTTTGTCATTGCTTTTCCATGGCCTTGGCGTTAGGTTGCAACTTGTCAACGTCTATCACTTCAGGACACAAGGTTGTCATGCCATTAGTCACTATACTGTTAGATCAAATCAGCAGCCATTAATCACTATACTGTTAGATCAAATTAGCAGTCACTTCAACTAGTTGTCTTTATCATGGCACAACTGCAGTTACTATCAAATCAAAGCGATTACACAATCACTATTCATTAACTTCTTGTCACTATTACTTCAAATCTTTTCAACATATGCTTCAGGTCTGCTCATAAACAAGGTTAAAATGTCGTTTCACAATCATATCAAAACAGTCTTGAAGAATGTGTTGGAACAGCCTTAATCATATCATTAATCAAGGCCTTGGGGCATTTCTGAGATTACTTGTGGAATGTCAAGGTAGTAAAAGATATCCTAGTACAAAAGGAATCCATTGGAACTAGGGGAAGATGGGTCACCAAGATCCAATAGTATGATTTGGAAATCAAACCCACCAAGTTTATCAAAGGCCAAGGGTTGGCAAGCATGATGCGCAAGAGTGTCTAGGATTCGATTCAAGGATTGCAAAACAAAAGAGCAAGAAAATTATTTGTTTATTTCATTAGAGCATCATGCATGGTATTTTGATATTGATCGTACACCTGGTTTACAAAATATCAAGGACAAGTCAAATTGTGTTTGACCAAAAAGCAAAGGCAAAGATCTTTCAGGTTGAAGATATAATTCTGTTGTGGGACAAGAAGAATGAGAAACCAATAGGCCATGGCAAGTTTGACAGTCTTTGGTTGGATCCATATCACATTGATACAACTGTAAGACCTAACACTTCTTATCTCACGAGCATGCATGGAGACACAAAAGAGTTACCAATCAATCGGTAACGATTGAAAGTTTATTTTCAATAAATGACAAATAAATAAATAAAATGAAGAAATAAAAGATAAATTTAAGATAAATTCATGGGTTCTAGGTAGTAATTTTATGGCTGATTTATGATTGAGTTTTTTCTACACTTAGTTCACTTGTTTTTGTGTATTTTTAACAGTAATTGAGTCTTGGTTTGTTGTTTTTCCCTTATTGCAGTTGTTATTTCAATCCTAGATCTAAGTCTTTGATTTCAGATGTTTATGTTGCATCTACCATTGTCTTCCTTTCTTAATAAGTGCCCCAGATGGGGATGGTCTGTTTGCTTTTGGGTCAAAATTCTCTATTTTCAACAGTGCTTTGTACTTATGCCTATGCCAATTCTTGATGAGGGTGGTTTCCCTTGCTTTGTAAAATATTAAATCCGTTAGGATGGATAGAGTTGAAGAGACATTAATTGGAGTTTTGAGCTATATTATTGTTTATTCTCTTCAGCCTTTTTATTTGAGTCATGTTTCCTAAGTCAGTGGCTCATCCAACATTAGGGATATGGTACCACATCATTGTACTACATGTGTGTTTGCTTCGTGTTGAGGGAGAGGTTTCCATCATTTCCTTCCTCTTAGCAAGTCATTCCTAATCACCTCCAACACATTATTTGGGGATTTATCCAAAAGTTGGAGCAGTTAACCTCATTGGCGGCCATTTCGCACCTAATAGGACTAGTCATCGAGTCCAAATTAAATGAGTTTTTTCAGTGTTAGATCCCAGGACATCTTTCACACGGATATGATGTGCTCATACCTTGCAACCCATTAGCCTTAGTTGTGGGTGTCATCATGCTTGCCAGGTGTTTACATCATTGGCATCTGACTAGGTGGTTTTCCCTTGCATATTGACTTCAACTCATTTTCCAAGTTGAGGAATTGAACATTTTTGTAGTTGCAGGTTGCAATTGTTGACGGAAATGTATGTGGTTTTGCTCCTTTCTTTTACTGATCAACAAAGGGCCACACATTTGACTCTATGGCCCATAGGGCAGCAGCGTTAATTTATATGCCAAAGATATAGGCATCATATTTTTAGAGTTGCAGAGTACAGAGATTATAACGCTGTCGATATCGCTTGAAAGGATCATGTCCCCTTGATTTGTGATTAACTCCCAGATTTGTCCATATGCAAATTTGGAGGGTTAAAAACCAGCGTAATTCATCTAGCTAGTATTCAAATTTGTTCCAAATAAAAAAATTCCGTAGGTCAAAGGTTGATTCCCACAATGTTCAACTGCAAGTTGATTCAATGATATGATTGAGATTTAGAGATGAAGACATTGCATAAGTTTTTCATCAATATTGAAGGAGATGTCTATTTTTAGCAATTTTCCTTTTCTAAGAGACAAGTTCTTAAGGTCCACACAACAGAGATGATCATATTTTTTGCATCCTTGTAAAATCAAGATTCCAATGAGTTTTTTTGGATGACATGCAAGACACTTCTCAACTAGGATTTGAGTTGCATGGACATGCATGTTTTGGAATGCTAGTAATTTCTACTTTTAGTAGTGGGACATGCATGTGTTACATGCGACATCAATCCATGTGCAACATGTCGCAATCTTTCATTGTGATAAGTGGCAAAATTAGAGTGTGTACGAGTTATAGAAAAAACTTGAACAAATGCATGCATGAGATTTGCTCCAATTAACTCAAAGTTATTCCACATAACTGAGCCATGCATATAGTGTGTAGAACACTAGGTCAAGGGTAAAGTTCACGTTCAGTTGAACTAGGCACTGAACTCATGCGTGAGACACTGAAGAACTCCAACAAAAGGAGGGCAAATTATCTCATGCAATAGATGAACTCCAACAAAAGAGGGGTGCATTCTCTCATCTTCAGTGTCATCTGGAGGAGTGCTCCCTTGGTGCATATTTGATCAATTAATGGGGGAGGGGCATGAGGGCCTCTAGGCCAAGCTATTTAGTGTAGTTTGAAGAAAGGAAAAGGGTTGGGTTTTCTCGTTAGCAACAGCAAACAAGTCACCTAATTCTCTTCTTCTATGCTCCTCGATTTCAAGGACATTATTCGACACATTTGTATTCATGTCTATGGTGGACCAACCTATTGATTTATGTAAAGTGAAATTAGATTACGCTTGGTTCTCCAACTCCTCTATCTTATTGATTCATGATTTATTTGCACTGTGATTTTGGTAGGCATTTTAAGCTTGTACTTTGAGTTTATTTTTCATTTACAATGTTTTTCTTTCACTTATTTATCATTTAAATGTTGTGATGCGAGAAACTCCTACTTTAAAGCAAAACCTTCCATACAATTCTTTGGCAACATTAACTTGTCAGCCAAAGGCATCTTACACTGTAGTTTTAAAGTCTTTTATTATAGATTTCGAGAAGGACAGCAGCCCAAGAACGTGTTTATTTGCTGTTATAAAAACTTTATTTGCATATCTAAGTTTGATTTACACTATCACCTCATTTTTAACTCAGTTTTGTAGGCTTGGATTAGACAACACGCTAATGTATTCATTTAGACTCAGACATTTAGTGTTTTGGTACTTATAACAATCATATTTCGCTGCCCTTTATCAATGTTTTTAGCCCAGATTTGCAAATGTATTAGCAGCGTATAACAGCTAGGGACCCCCCACCCCCGCCTAAAGGTTGGATTCAAACTTGTACAAATGGAGAGGAATTTATCAATGACACGATGGATAAATATCCTACAAATTGCATATTTTTCAAAACATATTTCATAAGTTTCATTTGTTCATCTACGGTGTGGATTTGCATGCTAACAGTACCTCCTTAGGTACTGTTAGATTTGCATGCTAACAGTACCTCCCAATTTTCCCCTGCCCAAGTAAATTGCGGCGTCTTTCTATTCTATATTATAGTTAGAAGCAAATTATCAACTTTAACATCGCTCAAATTGTGATATGTAGGGATCTACGCTACAAACTGTCATAGAGCAAGTCAATATATTTAACACCATGAAGAATATTAATTACCTTGAAAATACCTTCCATGTTTTGTCACTAAAATTGGATTCAAATTTGATAGAATCTCTCTAACTTAGCTATCCATTGTTCTACTTAGGCCAGCTTCAAAGAAGATAAAAGGAGATCTTTGTGTGTTATTCACATGGAAATACAACAGCTCTTCATTGTTCTACTTAGGCCAGCTTTAAAGAAGATAAAAGGAGATGTTTATCTAGATAAGCATGTTATTCACATGGCAATACAAGGATACATCTATCAGACGGTTAGAAGGATACATCTATCACATGGCTTGGAGACACTACTTACGTCACTTCCAAAGGGTCTTGGATCTCCAAATGCTCCCTCAAAATCAAGGGAGAGCATATTTTCCATTGACCAACCTACTTTAAATCAAATACGATCACTGTTCACATGGCAATACAAGGATACATCTATCACGTGGCTTGGAGACACCTATACTTACGACACTTCCAATGTGCTCACGCCAACTTCTAATTGATTGACTGTAATTTCTTATGGAATGAGGGTCTGAATCTCCAAATGGTCCCTCGAACTCGAGGGAGGGCATATTTTCCATTGCCCAACCTACTCGAAATCAAAGATGAACACTATTGTTTATTCCAAGACTTAAATCTGGCTAGAACTTACGTATAAAATACCCACATTGATTTCAATATATCTAATTGGCATGGATGGGAACATCCCTTGGGCCACTTTCTAGTGAGCTCACACCGTTCATCAATTGTTTTATCAAACAAGACTCTTGGATGTACAAATGTTGTTCCATTAAACCAGATACTTCGCAAACAATGGCAAAATATTAGTGCATGATGCATTTATTTAGGAAATGCATAAGATGTTTGTTCATGATAAACGAGATTTTAAGGCTAAAGGTCAAGTCAACAGTTGGATATATATATAGAATGACAAATTTTTTATTGATCAATGTGCCTTTTGCGTTTTAGAAAAATTAAATGATTTTAAGCAAGTATTTTTTCCAAGCATTTTAAATTTTACATTATTTGCATAAGAATTGCCATCCAAAAACAATGTAATGCTGTTTGATTTCCACAGTACCGACCTTATGATGACGACTGCTACATTATTTGCATAAGAATTGCCATCCAAAAACAATGTAATGCTGTTTGATTTCCACAGTACCGACCTTATGAGACTGCTACATGGCGATTCTTCACGAACACCACGTCAAACATAGAACAATGCAGAACCCTGGCATACGATCTTCAGAGCGTAAACCTACCAACACAATTCCATCTTACACACCAGACCTCAAACCCATACTGCATAAAATCCATGAAACGTGAAGCTACATATGACAACATTTATTTTCATATCGTGTTCTTTTCCGTCAAAATGCTTATTACATCCTACATTTATACATTAGGCAAAACCGCCGTACATGCGAGTCCTTGAATCAACACATGCAACCTGAAGCTGTATTCGACGGCATTTCTCTTCATATTGTGTTCTTTCATTCCCCAAAATGCTTATTATATCCTACTGTTGTACATTGCTCCAGGCATGTACTCTGGATAGTCAAGTCTTCTTTGCTCCTATCAAATTATTTATTGTCTCCGACAGTCCTATACATAGCTCTAGGCATGACTGACTAGTCAAAGTCTTCCCTGATTCGATCAGCCTGAATGCTTTAAACTGTCATTCCAAACAAACAACCAAGTCTCAAAAAGTACATTTTCAATTTCCATTCTTTATTTGAAAATTGGAAGCTCTTGGAATAGTCCTATACCAAAAAATCGTTGGTATGTGTTCAACCCACAATTGCAATTGCGGTACAACCTTATTCTTTCCTACTGAAAGAAAAAATGAATCTTCCACATTTACCCTAAAGCCTATGGCCTATACCGAAAAATAAAATAGATCTTACAAATTTAACCTAGAGCCTAAGGCGGCAGGCCTACCCTTACGTGTTTTTTATTGTAACTGCATTTCCTCTTGTCCGAGGAAAAAAAACTGCATTTCCTCTTACAACATAAAAAGGAGCCTATGGCCTACCCCTACGTGCTTTTGATTCTAACTGTATTACCTCTTCCACCATAAAAGAGTGTCATACAAGGCTGCTGCCATTTTCCCAGGCGTAGATTTAATGACAATTTGTGCTGCATGGTTAGCAAATTTAAACACCCTTGCTCAACCCAAGTATATGGAGCTACGCTTATCGGCATGTTGAATCTGCATAGTGAACATATAATTCATTGGCTCGGATAGCCAACTGGATGAGTTCTTCGCCACCTCCAAGCAACAGCCAAACCTTCTGTAAGATTTGTGTACTGTGCAAACCAGTTAAGTTCTCGCTGTATTTTAGAAGGATCACTGTACACTTCAGCATAATCACCTGGTCTTCTCTCTAACGAGACTACAGTGATGTTGACCCCGGTTGCCTTCTTGCAAGATTCGACAAACTCTTTTACAGTGCTACCTGCAACAGAACATCTGACTAACATCAGGAGAGATTCTTGGATTTCTCGTATTTCACATATTAGAACGAAATATTAATTTCTTTTAGAGCATGATGGGTATCTTCCACAACAAATCACAGAAAACATTAAAAGTAAGACAATGAAACTAAAAGAATATGGCCAGTGTAATACAAAGTGAGAGTGCAAAAGCAGCTCCTTAAACAACACTAACATCAACAATAAAAGATCCAAAATCAGCACTAAAAGACTAGCTAATAAGAAAGGAAAAGACAGATTAAATGAAGAGATCATGGAAATCTCATCGATAACATGTCGAAAGGTGCTGGAACAGGAAGCTAAAAACAGACATTAATGAATAGATAACGGAAATCTCATCAAGATCATGTCAAGATATACTAGAACAAGAAGCCAAAAACAGACATTAAATGAATAGATAACGGAAATCTCGTCAAGAACATATCAATAGGTGCTGAAACAAGAAACCAAGGCCGAAAGAAGGGGTGAGAAGAAGTTATCTCCACATCAAAGTGCTCGAGTGCTAAATCACCGTGTTTAGTTTAAAAATATCAAACACATATACATTCATGCACAAATTGTGCACCTGTAAAAAGACAAATAAGATATCAAAACACCTGTCAAGCAGATCTCGCAAGACACTCCACTTTCGTTTCTTAGATAATTCGGTCTAAGCCCTGAATGATAAGAATCTCTACTCTGATATGGTTCAAATTACAAATATCTACTACATTCACACAAATCGTACACACACATCAATTGCGACAAACTGACATCAAACCAAGCCAAACAGATCTTGCAAGTCACTTTTTTATTCACTTTCTCTGCATATCTAGTGGTGTGAGTCCTGACCATAGAAGCACCTCTACTCTGAAATCTGAAATCATAACCAGATAACACCCTTATATGTACAGTGATTCTTGTTTTTAAACATAAGACATCATAATTAATATGTGTGCTAAGTACCAAACGTATGACTGCTTTTGCTAGAGGTAGATAGTAGTGAAAGGGTTCACTCAAGCAACAACAATGTCTTGTTTGCCTCCGATTTCATGGCATATCAGATTCACAATGTGGGAAAGTAATTTTAAAGTAATTTTAGACAGGTTTGGAAAGTAAACTTAGCCAAGTAGTTGCATGCAAAAGATTCATTGGATTTGGAGATTGCATAGTGTTTGGTCAGTGCAGGTTTCCTATAAGCTCTGTGTGTTTACTCGACCGGTGATCTGTTAGGGCCTCCCCTACAAGGTATGGTTGGCCAAAGAGTGGCCATTCAGATGGACTCCACCTCCGTGTCTAGAGTCAGAAACAGAGAAACATATTTTATGGGAGTGCTTGTTAGCAAGGTTTGTTTGTGAATAGGTTTAGCTGCAACTGGCAAGTATTCTTCAGAGGCATCTACATTGGAGGGGGCAGTATAGTTGAGGGATTCCAGATCTCTGATTCGGGATTCTCTGACAAATAGTCGCATGCCAAAGATTCGTTGGATTTGAAGATTGCATAGTGTTTGGTCAGTGCAGGTTTCCTATAAGCCCCATGTGTATGCTTGGCCAGTGATCTATCAGGGCCTCCCCTCGGTTACCTCCTCGCTTGTAGGGGTAACTTTCGAACTTTTTGCTAAAGCAAATCAGTAGGCATGTGAGAATTGCAGCTGCCATTCAAAGGACATAAATGCTTGGGAAGAAGGCAAGACCAAAAGCAGCAGTTCCAGCCAGTCACAGAATAACAGTCCATCATGTTCCAGTTGCCTTGGAAAAGCTTCAGGATCATCTTGCAGAGAGGATTCTAAGAGTTCTGTAGCGGTTTCATTGAGTACAAAAGCCTTGAGTTTATTATTTCACCATAGCACACCAGGCAAGGATATCACAGGACCTGCTGTGCCAGGAAAGAAAAATGAGTCTGTGCTAGTGCAATCTCTTGGATGTGGAAGATACACAGAATGTGAGGCAGTATTACAGTCTGGAGTGGCACGTGACAAGGGGGGTGATGCTGCAAATGGAGATAATATAGTCGGTAACCAAGTGGCAGTTAGATTTCCAAACACGAGGGACTGTTTAGCTTGTGACATGCCCGCAACACATATTGTAGATGATGATTCTCTCTGTAATGTTTCCCTACAGATTAATCCTGAGTTGAAGAAGAGCACTGGTAATGAAGCTGGAGCTACCCAAAATGATGATGAATACAGATCCTTCACTTCTAATCATGTTGAGGAATGCATTAAGAGTGTTGAGCAATCTGGCAACCTAATGAAGACTCTGGAAACAGATCACCCTTCTGCATCAGGATTATTTGAACAAATGGATCCTGCAGAGGGTTTGGCTGAAGTAGAAACATTGATTCCTGGTGCACAAGGTAGGATCCTAGCAACTTCAATGAAGAACTCGAGGCATGCTGAATCTGCAAAATTAGATATTGACGAAGGTGGTGAAAAGCCCTTGTCATGTCGTGCTGCAAGCGAAATCTTGAAGGCTGTTGAAGTGCTGCCTACAAGTAAGAAAGAGTTCAACACCCAGCTACAGAGGTCATAGTGCAAAGCCACCCGATTCAAGGTTGAAGGATGTGATTCCAGGGATCGATGGAGCTGCAGTTTCAGCAGTCTTATCCACATATCACTCGACATCCTAGCAGTAGATTGCTTGGAGTTTATTTTCGAAAGAGATATGATGCTTGATACAAGCACCTGCAATTCATGGTGATGAATGATTAGTATTCCTTCCACTCCCACAATTTCTTTGACAGCTGAGTTCTGGGAGAATTTTCACGCCAAAGCTTGGGTTTCAGGCTTCAGCGGGCACGGAACAGAGGTAAATTTCAAGCAGAGTCTGGTCATTCAATAACCAAATACAGTGTAGTGGACCCGATTTTAATGGGATACGATTCACATTCGCCAATCTAGACACTCGCCATTCTAGATGGGCGCCGATCACATGGTCACTGCTGTTCAAATTATGAATCCTGCCCACCCTCACCTCAGTCATCGGGATTGAGATGGAATATCAGAGATTCAAACAGCAGTGAAATTGTTCCGATTGACGTCCTTGATACGTCATAAGCAGCCAGATTCAAGTAGTTAACAGCAGTTCGGGTGGCCTTCTTTTTAGCAGCCAAGTCATGGAAGCAGGGGTGTTTGGCAGCCGCTTGGGATAGTTTCACGTCAAATGGAACTTGGGAGCATATCGAGTATTGATTCTGAAATGGACGGAACGTCCACCTACCACCAGTGCTGGCTACACTAGATGAATCAACAATTTGGGGTATCTCAACGTTAAACATGTTTTTCCTCTGACAGTCAAGACGTGGGCAGCTGGTGTTTCAGCGCTCTAATTTTCGTGAGATATCCACGTGGCGTTTCCGTGGTTGAACTTGGTGCTTTTTGGATTTTGGCAATTCTGGCCAACTCATGGATAAGGTTTCACATTGTAAGCTACGTGGACGGTGGAGTTATTAACCAGCGTATATCTATCACATATCTGGCAGTGTATAATTACATTGATTCTCAAGGATTGGTTAGATGGGATTTCCTCAAATAAAGTGGCAACACTTTAGTTAGAATCTTCTTAGATATTTGTTAAGAGAAAAAGGGATAAAACTTAATACTTTTTTCTTTTTTCTTTTATTATTTTATTTTTTAAAGGGTGAGAATGGCTTTGAGGTCTATAAAAAGACTTGCCTTCTCCTTTGTAAGGATGGAAAAAAGTTGGGAAGATTTTCCCCCATAGTTGAATAAAAGAAATAATGTTGGGCTTTTGGATACATATTGGGCATCTCTTTCATGGTTGTGGGTTTCATTATAAGCTGTAGAGTAAATCGAATATAGAAGGCTATCAATCTAGTCCATTGGGCAAGCATTTACAGTTGTCAAGTTGTTTGTTGATGTTGTGTTTTCAAAAAATCTAAGCAGTAATAGACAATAGTCAGTTATACTTATATTCTCCTTGTCTTTGATTATGGAACGTACTAGATTAATCTCACTTGTATGAAACGCAAGGCCCCCTTGAGTCCTCTTTCAACTCCATTCTTCTTTCTGGTATCGACACAGGTCTTCCCTTGAGGACTGATCCTCCCTTCCTTCCCATCGCTCAATCAAAACACCACCTTTTTTTTATTACAAATGTTTCTCTAAGGCAGCCGACACTGGTCTTCCCTTGAGGACTGATCCTCCCTTCCTTCCCATCACTCAATCAAAATACCTTCTTTTATTTATTACAATTGTTTCTCTAAGGCAGCCTCTTCAGTTCACCTTGCCCTTCGTTGCACCTGCCTTAGCGATCCTACCTTAGGGAAACCCCCCTAGAGTTGCAGAAGAGCCAACCCGAAGCGAGGAGAGAGGAGTGTGGTGACATTGGCTTCTCTCTTGAGAGTTGTCATCGAGCTGATGTGCTTTTTTTTGGGGCTTCAGCACACACATGCCAGTTTTGGGTGATAACATTTTGGCGCCATTGCCAGGGACGAAGTCCAGTTCCCGAGATTTGAAGACTGTGCTTCATTGACATTTGTGGGAGATTACATTGCACATTCTTCTTCTCACATGGCGACTCCACGAAGGGGCAGAGCCCTTGTCCTTTTGCATATTTAAAGATCCTATTGGGTGTAGAGGTGAGCACACTCATTGGAAGGCTTTCAAGCTCACTTTGGCGACTCCACAGTTTGGTATGAGGTATGACTATATACATTTTTCAGATTTAGTACCTCATTATTTGATTTATGGATAATGATAAGGAAGAACTGCGTGATATTTGGCACGAAGCTTACAACCCGCTGGATTTCTCAAAAATTCGTGGATTTGCTAATGAGTGCTACAACCGTAGGAAGGTGCATGACATTCTTCCCGAATTCCATGGAAATGATGGAGTTTCAGCCACCCATCATATTGCCTCTCTCTGCAAACTGATGTCTGATTTTAATGTTCATCATGAGGATGATACTATGATCATTTTTACTATAACTTTGGAAGGGGATGCAATAATCTGGTTCTATGGCCTTTTGGATGAATCCATAGATTTAGTGGCAAAGTTCTTTGAGAGGTTTCTCCTCCGCTGGCATGATGGAACAGTTGATGAGATTGAGCAGCTTGCTAAAGAATATGATGCTCTCATCCCTAGGGTCCATCCTGAGCTTAAAGAACAGACCATCAAAAATCCAATCAAGGAAGCACTACAAAGGCCTTCGGTTGAAGATATCACTGAAGAGATCCCAGATATGGCTATAATATAAAACAGTGAAGATGTGAAGCAGCCCCAAGTTTATGAACAGCTTCATGATGAAGAGCTGGGGCTGCCTCAAGTCTATGTCACTAAAAATGTTCACGAACGATTTTATGATGAAGATTTGAACTTGCCTCAAGTTCACCCCATTGAAGGTAATAATATGTGTTCTGTTGATCAGCTTGAGCAGCGTTATGATGGAGGTTTGTATTGGAGCCCTATCAATCAGTGGATAGAGGCTTCTTGTGCACATGCTTCATGCCCAAACTTTGATAGTCTTTTCTATCTTAACAATCTCATTCTGCAGTTCAAATTTATTCATGAGAAGATGTTAAGACATCTCTGTTTTATGATAATGTTGTCCCTGTGTCCATCTCTAACCAAGCACAGAAAAAAGCTTGTCATGGAAAAGATGCTCGAGTGGTTCCATTGGTTATATGCATATACTTGACAGGTTCCAGGCTCGTGATAGAATAGGTAGGTAGGGTGAATAAGCTCTTGCATGAGCATTTACATTTGCTAGTTTTTATCATTATGCATTGTTCCTATTTCAAGTTTGTAATAAGCAAGTAGTTTGATGAGAATTGAACCATCCCCACTGCACAGAAAGTTGGGCTGCAAGTACACGAAGAATCTGAGGTTCTCATGTGCTCTCTCCAAGAGCACATGTCCCCATATGGAGCCAAATGTTACCTCCTCGCTTGTAGGGATAACTTTCGAACTTTTTGCTAAAGCAAATCAGTAGGCATGTGAGAATTGCAGCTTCCATTCAAAGGACATAAATGCTTGGTAAGAATGTAAGACCAAAAGCAACAGTTCCAGCCAGTCACAGAATAACAGTCCATCATGTTCCAGTTGCCTTGGAAAAGCTTCAGGATCATCTTGCAGAGAGGATTCTAAGAGTTCTGTAGCGGTTTCATTGAGTACAAAAGCCTTGAGATTATTATTTCACCATAGCACGTCAAGCAAGGATATCATGGGACCTGCTGTGCTAGGAAAGAAAAATGAGTTTGTGGTGGGGGAACCTCTTGGATGTGGAAGGTACACAGAATGTGAGGCAGTATTATAGTCTGGAGTGGGGCGTGACAAGGGGGGTGATGCTGCAAATGGAAATAATATAGTTGGTAACCAAGTGGCAGTTAGATTTCCAAACACGAGGGACTGTTTAGCTTGTGACATGCCTGCAAAACATATTGTAGATGATGAATCTCTTTGTAATGTTTCCCTACAGATTAATCTTGAGTTGAAGAAGAGCACTAGCAATGAAGCTGGAGCTACCCAAAATGATGATGAATACAGGTCCTTCACTTCTAATCATGTTGAGGAATGGATTAAGAGTGTTGAGGAATCTCGCAACCTAATGAAGACTCTGGAAACAGATCAACCTTCTGCATCAGGATTATGTGAACAAATGGATCCTGCAGAGGGTTTGTGTTAGAATAATCCGTCAGGATTATTGTAAATAAATAATAGGAATATGAATAGCTAGGAAGGCGAAAAGGCTGGTAATCAACCGCCTCATGAATTGTATAAATATAGGCATTTGCATTTGAATAATCAATTGGAATCGGGAGTTATTACCAACAAGTGGTATCAGAGCAGGGCTGTCTGCCATAACTCCTGCTGCATTTCTGCCCATTTCTGGCATTCTGCTTGCCAGTCCATTGCCAGACTGCTCCATCAGTCTGCCAGTGGAGTCGCATGCAATGTATGCGTTACTCCTCCTGCCTGCATTTATTCTCTGCTAATTTTTAATTACCTAACCCTAATTTTTCAGAACTGTGCTTTGGTCTCCTCCGTTTCTCTGTTCAATCCCAGCGTTTTGAATATGATTCTGCGTGAAGACTGTCCTCTTGGTAACTCCTCCATGTGATCTTGAACTGAAACCCTAATTTGAAGCTGCGAGCCAGAAAAAAGAGTATTGATCAGCTGCGTGCTCTCTTTTTTTCTGAGCCTCCCAGTTATCGATTTGCGTCCCGACAGAGTGAAGGACGAGTTGAAGGGCGTAGACTGCAACCTCATCAAATGAAACCTAGCGTGGAGAATGCTGGTATTGATCAGCTGAAGACCAGCTCGTCTTGGTGTGAAGACTAGCGTGGAGAATGTTGAAGTATTGATCAGCTGTGGGCCTGCGTTGATCAGCTGAACACGCTGGAGACTGCCTGGTGGGGTGATAATGTATATAATACTTGCTGCGCGATGATATAATATTTGCTGCTGAAGTATTGGAGAGTTAACCTGTTGGTATAGGCTTTTAATTCTCTCTATTCAAGTCATATTGAAGTGCTGCAGCCTCATCTCATATTTGCCATGGCTGACTCGATTGGTATCGATTCCATTCCATTCTCGTACCATGGGTAAGAGAAATACCTCAAAATAGTGCTGATCGAGTGCAAGGTCGAGAGTTCGAATGAGGGAAACGAGTTTGTCTATGAGCTGGGCCTGGACTTTGTGCTTGTCAGCGTGCCAAACGCAGTAGAAGACGCCCTTTCAGATCTTCTTGAAGTCAATATCAGAGACGTGGGTTTGGGCTTTCAGCCATCTCCTGAGGAGCTCGACTGCTGTGTCGTGAGTCTTCTTGTTGCAGGAGGCCAAGTGCTTTGCAAACCCTACCCTAACTTTATCGTTCTCTTGGCCCACTTCATCCATCATCCCACAATGAACGGAAGGAAGAAATCAATAGCCTGACCTCAGTCTCCACCAGGAACCCTAGCAAAACGCGGGAAAGTCCTGGTTGAGGAGCACAAACTTGAATCGCAGTTCTCACCAGGTCCTCTTCAAAAGCGTGTAGCTCAGAAGGCCAAGGCTAACAGAAAAAGGTCCGCGGGTGCTGTTAAGTCTCATCCTAAGCGTCCTCGTGCTAATGGAGGTAATGCTGGCGATTATTTTTTAAGGCTGTGACCTATGAGTTGAGTGTATTATTTGCTGCTATCTGTAAACATTTTCATTTGAGGTGAATGAAAGAGGCCCGTGACTGCACCTTGCGTTGAAGAGCTGCCTGGCGTGAAGCCTGAAAACTTAAGATTGCGTGGAGTGCTGCGACCTGCGTGAAGATAATATGCGTTATGGCTGAGACAGCGATTTCTGGCTGCATGATATGCATCAAATGATGTGTTATTTGTTGTGGGAGTCAATAGTATGTATAGAATAATTTGACCTGAATTGGGTTGTGGTGGAACAAGTGCTATTATTTGTGTTATTCATTGCTTTTATTTCTCGCAGTTGAAAGGTCTGAAGTATGAAATACATTTCCAATACATAAACCCTCACTGTGTATTGTGGCCGTGAAGCGCTGCTTTCAATCTGTATTTGCCCTATAATTTGGGCTTGAGTATTTGCAGTCTATTGTGTCACAATTTGCTCGTTTTAGATGTCAGAAAATGAAGACTGATATATTATATTGCGTGACTGCAAAATATTGAGACTGATATAGGACACATATATTGCTGCGTTGGAGACTGCGTATTGGTGACTGCTGTTGATTTGAGGAGCTGCGTAAACCCTAATTTCATTGTCTACGTTTTGAGCTGTTTGGACCTTTGCTGTGACCAAAGTTGAAGAGCTGCCTGAGCTGCCTGGAGCTGTATGTGAAGATTATTGCCTTGTATTTGCTGCTGCTGTGAACGAGTTGACGATTGATATTACCAATTGCATGAAGACTGTTGAAGACTGTGTTTTATGCTGAATAATAACACATATTGCTAGTGACTGATATTTTGTATTAAAGAAGCCTATGTATGACTGATATATTCTGATATATTGTGTATCTACTGATTTCTTCTCCCTGAAATTGCTGCAAATTGAAGTTGTGATATTGT
>LPNX011159629.1:120418-180920 GCA_001517045.1 Pseudotsuga menziesii | reverse complement strand
GAAGGCGAAAAGGCTGGTAATCAACCGCCTCATGAATTGTATAAATATAGGCATTTGCATTTGAATAATCAATTGGAATCGGGAGTTATTACCAACAGTTTGACTGAAGTAGAAACATTGATTCCTGATGCACAAGGTAGGATCCTAACAACTTCAATGAAGAACTCAAGGCATGTTGAATCTGCAAAATTAGATATTAATGAAGGTGGTGAAAAGCCCTTCTCATGTCGTGCTGCAAGCGAAATCTTGAAGGCTGTTGAAGTGTTGCCTACAAGTAAGAAAGAGTTCAACACCCAGCTACGGAGGTCATAGTGCAAAGCCACCCGATTCGAGGTTGAAGGATGTGATTCCAGGGATCGATGGAGCTGCAGTTTCAGCAGTCTTATCCACATATCACTCAACATCCTAGCAGCAGATTGCTTGGAGTTTCTTTACGAAAGAGATGCGATGCTTGATACAAGCACCTGCGATTCATGGTGATGAATGATTAGTATTCCTTCCACTCCCACAATTTCTTTGACAGCTGATTTCTGGGAGAATTTTCACGCCAAAGCTTGGGTTTCGGCGGGTACACGACAGAGGTAAATTTCAAGCAGAGTCTCGTCATTCAACAACCAAATACAGTGTAGTGGACCCGATTTTAATGGGATATGATTCACATTCGCCAATCTAGATGGTCGTCAATCACATGGTCACTGCTGTTCAAATTATGAAACCTGCCCACCCTCGCCTCAGTCATCGGGATTGAGATGGAATACCAGAGAAATTCGAACAGCAGTGAGATTGTTCCGATCGGCGTTCTTGATACGTCATAAGCAACCAAATCAAGTAGTTAACAGCAGTTCGGGTGGCCTTCTTTTTAGCAGCCGAGTCGTGGAAGAACGGGTGTTTGGCAGCCGCTTGGGATAGTTTCACATCAAATGGAACTTGGGAGCATATCGAGTATTGATTCTGAAACAGACGGAACGTCCACCTACCACCAGTGCTGGCTACAGTAGTTGAATCAACGATTTGGGGTATTTCCATGTTAAACATGTTTTTCCTCTAAGAGTCGAGACGTGGGCAGCTGGTGTTTCAGTGCTCTAATTTTCGTGAGATATCCACGTGGTGCCTCAGTGGTTGAACTTGGTGCTTTTTGGATTTTGGTGATTCTGGCCAACTCATGGATAAGGTTTCACATTGTATGCTACGTGGACAGTGGAGTTATTAAGCAACGTATATCTATCACATATCTAGCAGCGTATAGTTGCTTTGATTCTCAAGGATTGGTTAGATGGGATTTCCTCAAATATAGTGGCAGTGACACTTTAGTTAGAATCTTCTTAGATATTTGTTAAGAGAAAAAGGGATCAAACTTAATGCCTTTTTCTTTTTTCTTTTATTATTTTATTTTTTAAAGGGTGAGAATGGCTTTGAGGTCTATGAAAAGACTTTCCTTCTCCTTTGTAAGGATGGAAAAAAGTTGGGAGGATTTTTCCATATAGTTGAAATAAAAAAATCATTTTGGGCTTTTGGATACATATTGGGCATCTCTTTCATGGTTGCGGGTTTCATTATAAGCTGTAGAGTAAATCTAACATAGGAGCCTATCAATTTAGTCCATTGGGCAAGCATTTGCAGTTGTCAAGTTGTTTTTTGACGTTGTGTTTTCAAAAGATCTTAGGAGTAATAGACAGTAGTCAATTATACTTATATTCTTCTTTTCTTTGATTATGAAACGTACTAGATTAATCTCACTTGTGTGAAACGCAAGGCCCCCTTAAGTCCTCTTTTGACTCCATTCTCCCTCCTGGTACTAACACTGGTCTTCCCTTGGGGACTGATCCTCCCTTCCTTCCCATCACTCAATCAAAATACCTTGTTTTTTTTATTTCAATTGTTTCTCTAAGGCAGTTTCTTCAATTCACCTTTCCCTTCGTTGTGTTGATGTATTTGTAACTTCGAATGTATTCACTTGTATATTATATATTGTATTTCATTGTACCCCAACGGAGATGTTTGTTCCTCCGATCAGGAGAGTCATTAATATAATAAAGTTATGTAAATTCATTGAGGTTAACCCTCCGTTGTAAGTGGGGGCAATAGTCCCCACAATTGAGTTGAAGTTAACTCTTCGTTGTAAGTCGGGGCAATAGTCCCCACAATTGAGTGGTTTAGGGTTATTAGACTCTCCTAGTGAGGTCGGCCCTGTAAGAGTAAAAGTCAAGTGGAAAACAAGTATAAATAGAGAGTGAGACTCTCTATTTGAAACACACTTCACTCAACAGTAACGCATGAGTGAGAGAGAAGTAGCTCACACAAGTGAGAAAGAGAACAATTGCCGGAGATCATCTTTGGTTTTACTTTTGCTTTTGGTGCTCATTCTATCTCTGAGGAAGTCGCAGGGTTTTCTCCTTTACGGTTTCCCCAAGGAAAAATCTTTGTGTCTCTTGTCTCTTGTGATTATTGTTGTGCATGTTATTCTCTCAAATAAGATCCTAGATCATATTGATTAAACAATAAAAATCTAACATGGAATCAAAGCTAACCTGAGAAGAAGACATTGTGCAGCTGCAAAAGCTAGGGCTTCTGCAAAAGGAGGCTAGGCTAACTCTCCATTGAAGGGCGCATCTTTCTGTCGAAGCAGAATTTGATTCCAACCATTTTTCAGTTTTTGACCTGTCACTACAGCGGGAAATTAGGGTTTTTCACAGAAGAGGAATTTTTGAGTGATCCCAGCATAGGATTGCTCTCCTCCTCAAAATCGAAATTTAGATACCAAGATCGAAGTTTTTGGTTGGGTAGAACTCCGGGAAAGTCAAACCCTAAAAGACTAAAACTAGTCATTTTGGTACATTCGTTACATCTCGAGATCGAAGAAGGCTCAGGAACCGAAGCTTTTACAAGCCGAAGATAAATTCCTGATGAACACTGTGTAAAAGTTTCAGCCTCAGATTCGCTATATTCAGAATTCATCCTTAAAGAGGTGACCTAGGGAAAATTGCTATATCTCCAGCTACGAAGGTCCAAATGAAATTTCTCAAAATGTTCCAGATAGGTCACAGACTGTACTTTCTGTTGTAAAAGTTTCAGACCCCGAAGGTGAAACCGTGACACATGGCAGTCCGTACAAGTTGGCTATTCTGGACAGTCCTGAAACAAGTCACCTTGGGAAAACGCGCATACGTCCCAATTGGTGAAACCAATTCTGCTCTAATCTGTGATGTTAAAAAAGAGGACAGACAAGGCTACCTCAGGGTGAAGTTTCAGACACAAAGGAGCAGTAATTTCGAAGATACAGTAGAAACAATATCAAGCATTTCTGCAGAAGAAATTGGAAAATTAGGGCTTCTTCTTCCAGGAGCTTCCCTCCACTGTTTTCAGAAAAGGAGTACATTGGACAACTCGCCTTGAAGAGGCCCATCTTTCTATCCAATCAGAAGTTTGAGATTCCAAGTTTTGAAAATTAGGGTTTCTCTAACAAACCCTAGATCAGCCAGCTCCAGAACCAGGGCGGACACCTCAAATCGATAAGATCTAATCTTTTTCTATTTACAGTTGAGGTTCTCATTTCAAAATTACTAATCACACCAGCTTGATGACAAGCTTGGTGGAGCTGACAACTTTCAAGTATGAAAGTATAGGAACTCTGTGATCTTTGAATAAATTGACTTAGATCAGTGTTTCAGTAAGGAAGTTCTAAGAGCTAGAGAGAGATGAGGTTAAGGCTAGAGCCAAGAGAATCATTGCAGGTTCTATTAAAGATCATCTCATCCCTCATGTGACACCAAAAGGAAGTGTTCGATTCTATGACGAAGCAATCGAAGAAGAATAAGATATTGTTATAACCACCTTAAATGGCCTCCCGGGATCATGGGATTCATTCATTCGAGGAATGTGTGCCAGAAGGAAGTGATTACCATCAACAAACTCTGGGAAGAGTGAACACAAGAAGAAGCTCGACTCATAATAAGAGAAGAGAAGATGCGATCAATTGAAGATCAAGCTCTCACGATTCAAAGAAGATCCCTCAAGCGATGAGAAATATGAAGGACTCAATTCTTGAAGAACCTATTATCCATCTTAGCATTTGGATAAGAAATGATGATGTCATGAATAAAGAAGATGATAAAGCTGAAGGCTCAAGGAGGAGTCTACCCACGAAACAAATAAAGATAAGTATTTGAATTGTCTTTTCCTACATATCCAGTTGTTTATATGACATTGTTTAGTTGTGAAATGTATTATGCATGATAGAATGTTTGCATCAATGACAGTATACTACTAATATACATGTGATGGGTAAGTAGCCCATGGTGCTATACAACACTCCATTGCTACTTATCTAGAATGAAACCTCTTTGCTGACATATTGGATTAGTGCACAATCTCAATGATGTCATGGTAGAGATGGAAGGCATCTAGAAAGTTTTCGAGAGATATGGATGAATGTTGTATTGGCTAAAATAGTTGCATGATTATATCTTTATGCATAAGAATTTGCCATTATGAATATGCATTAAAAAATGTTTCTAACCATACAACTAATGCATTTGACTTATAGGAAAGATCACGTACAATCGCCTACAAGAAAAGAAGGATGAGACTTGTTCTGAAGGACAAGTGACGACAATTCAAGATTCACTCCAATAAGCATACATGAAGATTAACCAAGAAGCTTCATAGCGAAAGAAAGAGCTTCAAAAGAATATAAAGAGAATGGTAGATGAAGAAAAGTATGACGAGACTTCCAAACAAAGCAAAAGGCCTCAGACACACTCTAGTTATGTGACACTATTGAGTGACATCATTGATGCAGAGCCTTCCAGCTATGAAGAAGTAGCCAAGAAGAAAGGGAAGGAGAGAATAATGATGTCTAGGATGCGATATCGAGACCTGAGGGGAAGTCCGTAGTGTCTTCCATATGGATCTACAAGATCCAGCATGCAGTAGATGGCAACATCGTGGGATACAAGGCAAGATTCGTAGCACGAGGCTTCTCAGAGAAAGAAAGCATAGACTACGAAGAGACATTTGCAACCAGTGGGAGTTGAGACACATGACAGGCAGACTCATGTGTGCAAATTAAAGAAGGCCTTGTACGAGCTCAAAAGGTACCCATGGGATAACACCTACATGAGGAGCTTGAAGATCACCTAGAGTGATGAAGATCTTAACCTTTGCTACAAGCTTGAAGATGAAAGCCTATAGAGGATGACAAGCTCACAGATGGGTGCGAGAAGAACTTTTGAAAAGGTTCAAGATAGAGGATCTTGGTATCTAGTGACCCTAGATGGATACATAGAATATTAGTAGTGGAGGAAGCTACTTATCACTCCATTACATAATGTTTCAATACATAGAGTACGAAAGACAGAGGGAGAATGATGCTCTGCTTCAGAGGGAGTGACTGTAGAAGATCTTGAGGTTCAACATGATACAACGGGACGGACAGCTTACTAATGGCTCTAGGATTTACTGAGAGTAAAGCGGATTTCAACCTTTGCTTCAAGATTGACGGGCAGAAGATCAGTGATGCTCCTGTTATATGTCGATGACCTGTTCCTGACATGAAAAGAGGAATTCTTTAAAGTTGCAAGAAGGAGACTTGCTACTGAGTTCGAGATGAAGGACTTGGGTATGATGCACTACTTTCTAGGCATGGAGGTGTGGCAGAGTGCGAATGTAATTTCCCTTGGACAAGAGAAGTATGCAGTGGAGATCCTGAAGAGGTTCGAGATGATGGACTGCAAGGCCATGACCACACCTATGGCATCGAACCTAAAGCTATTGAGTGATGCTTCATCAGAGACGGTTGATGCCACGATGTATCGTCAGATGTTTTGTTCATCGATGTTCTTGACGGATCCGAGACATGCACACCTAGTTGCAAAGCATGCAGTGAGGTACCTGAAGGGTGCAGTTGAGTGTGGGCTCAAGTATGATATGAGTCAGAAGACTAACCTGCATGGCTATGTTGATTCGGATTGGTAGCATCACTGAGAAGAAGAGCACCTTGGGATGCTTCTTCAATTTGAGATCCAATATGGGCTACTGGTTTGGCAGGATGGAGTCCTGCATGGCGCTGAGAACAGTCGAGGAAAAATATGTTGCCACTTGCTCGGCTATTTGTGAGAGAGGCGTAGTGAAGCTCCAGTATATGATCCAGATCGAGATCTCTCGAAAGAGGGAGTGATGAGTTCTAGCATAGCCGGTGAGACAGGTTGTCTGAGCATAAAATCCTGGCGAAGCTCATAGGTTGCTCAGACGTAATCAATCCTGTAGGTTGTCCTCAGATGTAATTAGTCCTGGCGAAGCTCGCAGGTTATCCTTGGACATAATCAGCCCTTATGTGATTCTATGCTAGAAATGGCCAAGGTGTAGTTTGAATACTTCAGAGAAAAGCTTAATGTTCTCTAGATCGAGGTTCCTTCCAAGGGGAAGTGATGAGTCTGTGAGCCTTTCCGACATGGTGGCAGGCTGGGCCTCCCATGGTCGGTTATAAGTGCTGAGCCTTTCTGACATGGTGGAAGGCTAGGCCTCCCATGGTCAAATGTAACTGCATAGCCTTTCCCCGGATGGTAGATGGTGTGTCCTACCATGCCGGTGGATGTAAGTGTAGAGCCTTTCCCCGGATGGTAGATGGTGTGTCCTACCATGCCAGTGGATGTAAGCGCAGATCCTTTCCCCGGATGGTAGATGGTGTGTCCTACCATGCCGATGGATGTAAGTGCAGAGCCTTTCCCAGGATGGTAGATGGTGTGTCTTACCATGTCGGTGGACGTAAGTGCAAAGCCTTTCCACGGATGGTAGATGGTGTGTCCTACCATGCCGATGGATGTAAGCACAGAGCCTTTCCCCATATGGTAGATGGTGTGGCCTACCATGCCGGTGGATGTAAGTGCTGGGCCTTTCTAACATGATGGCAGGCTGGGCCTCCCATGGTGAGATGTAAGCGCTGGGCCTTTCCGACATGGTGGCAGGCTGGGCCTCCCATAGTCGGATATAAGTGTTGAGACCTACATCCAGCATGAAAAAGGGTTGGCTCTGTAGAACTTCCTATGACGAGTAGGATTGAGAGATAACACCATTTGCTCGAGATAGAGGGAGCAGTGATGATGATCCAGCTTTGATAGCGAGAGCAGTGATGATGATCCAGCTTTGATGATGATCCAGTAATGAAGACTTGTGTTGATGAACTGTGTCAAGAGAATACCTTCCTAGTTAAGAGGAAGTGTTGATGTATTTGTAATTTTGAAATGTATTCACTTGTATATTTTATATTGTATTTCATTGTACCCCGACGAAGATGTTGGTTCCTCGGATTTGGAGAGTCATTAATATAATAAAGTCATGTAAAGTCATTGAGGTTAACCCTCCGTTGTAAGTCGGGGCAATAGTCCCCACAATTGAGTGGTATTAGGGTTATTAGACTCTCTTAGTGAAGTCGGCCCTGTAAGAGTAAATGTCAAGTGGAAAACAAGTATAAATAGAGAGTGAGACTTTCTATTTGAAACACACACTCATTCAACAGTAGCACGAGTGAGAGAGAAGAGGCTCACACAAGTGAGAGAGAGAACAGTTGTCGGAGATCATCTTTGGTTTTACTTTTGCTTTTGGTGCTCATTCTATCTCTGAGGAAGTTGCGAGGTTTTCTCCTTTATGGTTTACCCGAGGAAAAGTATTTGTGTCTTTTGTCTCTTGTGATTATTGTTGTGCATGTTATTCTCTCAGATAAGATCCTGGATCATATTGATTAAACAATAAAAATCTAACACGTTGCACCTGCCTTAGCGATCCTACCTTAGGGAAACCCCCTTAGAGTTGGAGAAGATCCAACCTGAAGCTTGGAGAGAGGAGTGTGGTGACATTGGCTTCTCTCTTGAGAATTGTCATCGAGCTGGTGTGCTTACTTTTTGGGCTTCAGCACATGCATGTCAGTTTTGGGTGATAACACCCTCCAAGGCTCGGTTGGCCAAGAGTGGCCCTTCAAATAGACTTAGACTCCCTCTCTAAAGGAAGAAACAGTGAAACATATTTTATGGGAGCGATCTTTTGCAAGGTCTTGCTGGGAACAGGTTCACTTGCAGTTGGCAAGCAATCTTCGGGGACATCTACATTGGAGGAGTGGAGGAGAAGGTTGTTGGGGTATTGCAGATCTGTGATTTGGGATTCTCTGGCCGGTATGTAACATTGTTTGAGAATTTCAGCATTACTTGTTCCTTGAAAATTCTGCTGCAAATATGTTTTTGAGAATGAGGTCCGTTCTTTGGTTGTTTTCTGTCAGTGATGGAGAGAGAAGGTCTGTATGTAGCTGTTGGCAAAAAGGTCATTAAAGATCAAGTATGCAGAACTGTTAGATTCTACCACTTATTCTAATTTCATCGCTGTTTTAATTTCCTTTAGAAGGAAAATGTAAATTTGATTGTATATACCCTTGCACTATCCTTTGCTGATGCAAATATAAGAAGTATCTTTTAACAAAAACTAAATAAATTAAAATCCAAACACTTAATCTAGTTTCATCGCTGTTTTTGTTTCCTTTGGGAGGAGGATGTAAATTTAATTGTATATACTTCCACTTACCTTTGCTGATGTAAATACAAGTGTCTTTTATCAAAATACAAATAAATTAAAATCCTAACTGAACATACAAATGAAGTTAGTATTCTTCCCTTTTGGCTTGCATAATGAATTGGGATTTAGACTTTCACAATCTAACAATAACTTAAATGTGATAAGCTAGATATGAATTCACATGCCCAAGTAAATGAATGAAAAAGTGAAGAGAGTAGTGGAAGCTCCTAGAACTTCAGATGGCGGAATAATAGAACACCGTAAGTTGGAGTCAGCAACTGTTACCAGAATTCAAGTTGGTCTATGCATATGCAAACAAATCAACATTAAATCCAATCAGAAATTTGGCTCAACGAGCTTGAGACAGTGCTCGAGGATTAAATTCGATAGATGAATTTCCTCTTGTTCAATCTTTTCAAAAAATTGTCTTAAGTTGGTCTATACATATGCAAACAAATCAACATTAAATCCAATAAGAAATTTGGCTCAACGAGCTTGAGACAGTGCTCGAGGATTAAATTCGACAGATGAATTTCCTCTTGTTCAATCTTTTCAAAAAATGGTCTTATTAGATATGATGCATCTTCCATTTTCGCTATCTTACCTATGAGCACTATTGTTTCAATGGTTTTTTAATATCCTATCTCAAACTTCTTGTTACCACTTGAGTTACACTCAGTTGGACTTTCAAGTAGGCCGCCAAAAATGAACAAGTATTTGTTCAAATTCAGAGTTCAGAAGTCCATTCAGACCTTCCAAGGCCCTTTTTTCATTTTTTTACCACATGTTCATACCCTACGGGGAGATTGTAAAAAATGTGCTAACGTTGGTTTATGTGGGTTTTTTTTGTACAAAACTTGGCTTCCTAGAACTGAAACATCAATCTGGGTATTCCAAGGTGTTTTTCCTTGTTAATTATATGTTGTTGAATAAACAACTTATAATTTTCGAGCTTTTCACCAGCTCCTCCAAAGCTGGAATGGTCATCTTGGTGGTTAAACTATGGGAGGTTATTAAAGTTCACGTGTCAATGTATATGAACATGCTAGACATTATTATTGAGTCATATGGACATGTGCTAGGTCCCCATAGGTATTTTTTTAAGTTTCATGAAAAATAAATTTTCCTATAAACTTAGGTTATTTTTTAATAGTTTAATTGGGAAAATTAAAAATGTAATAGAAGTGTCGTCTAAAGTCCAAATTTCCCATGGGAGTGCTCGTTTTCACACTCAAAACTCACACTATACCCTTAAACCCACTTTCCTAAGTTTTCAAGTAAGTATTTATCTCCAAAATTGAATATTACTCGAAAATAGAGAAAAAGACGAAAAAATTGGAAAATAAAAGAAAAAGACAAATTCCTTAATCAATGGAAACATGTCGGAGACATGTCCAAAGTTCAAGGAAGTTAACTAAATGTCAAATAAGAGTTAACTGAGGATTCTAATCGGCATTCGACATCAAATCTAACCAGTAGGAGTTTGTCAGATCAAGGGGACGTTTTTCTACATAGAAGGGGGCGCATTAGCTTGTGTGGCGGCGATTCGACGTGTTTTGGAGATCCCAAAGAGAGGTTGTGCTTACCTCTTGAGAGGTGGTGCATTTTTCTTGAGTGAAACTCCCTCTAACTCACCCAAATCAAGGGATAAACTCCCTCTCAAACTCAAATTCACCCCCTTGGGGTTTGCTCCATTTTTGCTATTTAAGCAAGCCATTGAGCTCATTGTTTCGCATGTGTTGTACTGCAGTTTGTAATATATCATTTGGAGGTATTTATTTTTGTCTCTCTTTGGTTGGGTGAGATCTCCGAGTAGGCAAGAGAAATTCTAGTTTGATTTCAATGCATTCTAAGTTTACATTATAGGTACCACCAATACTTGTGTTAAGCATTTGTGCGCAAGAATGTATAAGTGGATGCAAGTATCTAGCTTGAAGGGATGGTTGATCTTGTTTGACTCCTCTGACTTTCAAGCATTTTTGAAAAGCATAGTCCCTCCGCTCTCCACCAACGGACTCCATTTGCCCAAGCGTTCCCAAGCTTGAGTTCTTTCCTTCATCCCTCTCCCCTTCATTTTAAATCAACTTCTTCTTTTGGTTACCATTGCGTGTTTAAGTAGATCTAATTTGCAAAAAGAGTAAATCATATTTTAGATCTCATTTTCAAGTTTTAAGAAATTTGGATCTCAAGTTTCTTCAAAGTTTCATCTTTTAAAAAGTAGATCTAGCTTAGGAAGTCTCAATTTTTGCAAGCATTTTAAAAGTAGATCTTAAGTTTGCTTTAAAGGAGTACATAATTTTATCATTAAAATTTTAATCAGGCATTTATTGCACATCATATTTGCTGCCTAGATCCTTGGTTATTTGGTTATTTGTTTGCTTCCCTTGGTTATTTGCTCATAGTTTAACTTGGAATTTTTAGGAACCTTTTTGGGGGTTGTTCAAAGACACTCTTAAAGTGTTTTTAGGCATCTTTTGCATTTAATAGCTTGTTGATTTTTGCAAGTTTAACAAAAAAGATAAGGAGGTGCTAGGAAATATTCAAAAAAATGACCTAATAGAAGCATAACAGAGCTCCCTTCTTCACAAAAAAAACCTTTTCTATCAAATGGTAAGCTTTTGGATCCAAATTATAAAGACCAAGGTGCATTATAAGACAAAAGTCTGTGGATCACTTTAGGACTAATGTTTTGGACCTTAAGCATTTTATTTTTAAATTTAGGGCTTCAATAGGGTATTATTAATGTTTTAGGGTAGAATGTAGGCTTAGGGACCAAAGGTGAGAGTTTTAGGGTTTTTTGTTTGGTCAACTAGGTTACCCCATGCTTCATAAACATGGCCATCAAGGTGTTGGGGTGCCTAGACTTCTCCTAGGGTAACACGACCTCGATAGAACGTAAATGACCACTGAAAGGGTCATTTGGACTCTTGCAACATTACCAACCCACCAAGGACACATTCTAGGGTAATAGGGAAAGGTTGTGGTACTAGGGAACCCTAAAGAAACAACTGGGGAGACACAAAACAACTTAGGGTTACTCAAACACTTTACAGGGTGTTCAGGGTTTTTGCCATTGTCCAAAGGGCTCCAAAGGCTTCAGACTTGGGCTTGGACAAGGTCAAAAGGTCTCCTTTCACATTGACTGACTTCTAACCCTCAGGGGCTCCTCAAGGGGCACCAAGACACACCGACACACACTTGTTGGCATCAATGACAATTTAGTCAACACTCTGCTTACAACTATCTTACTATGCTCTGGAATGAAGATCTTGTAGGCCTTTAAAATTTCAATGTGTTACCTACTAAGTCATGCTTAGTTGGTTGTATCGAGTGAGCAGGCAAAGTTGAACAAGTACAGTTATTCATTATTCGGAGTTCATAAGTCGGCCAGGCTTCTTCTGGGAAAAAGTTTAAAATTTTCTTATACCACATGTTCATACCCCCTTGGGGGAGTTGTAATAAAATGTACTAGCATGGTAAAGTATGTAAAAGACTCTGTCTCCTAGACTTGGACATCAATCCGACTAGCCCAGAATGTTTATTCCCTTGGTGATTATTTGTTGTTGAACAAACGACTAATAATTTTCGAGCTTTTCACTCACACCTCCAAAGTTCGGGTAGTTGTCTTGGTGGTTAAGCCTAGGGAGGTTATTAGAGTCTATGTGTCAATGTTTATAAACATGCTAGGCATTAATATTGAGTCATATGGACATGTGTTAGGTCCTCCTAGGTTTTATTTTAATTTTTTATGAAAATAATTTTTCCCGTAAACTTAGGCTATTTTTTAATAGTCTAATTGGAAAAATTATAAATATAATAAAAGTGTGGTTAGGGATCGAATTTTTCCATGGGGGTGCTCATCTTCTAACTCAGAGCACCTGTTTAACCCAAAACCCCACTTTTCCTAAATTTTAAGTGCTAAATTTATCACTTAAGTCAAAAATCTCCAAAAAAGCAAAAATTTCAATTAAAAACTAGAAAAAATTAATAAATGGAGAAAAATCCCCAATTCCTAAATCAGTGGAAAGTGGTCGGATTTGATTGAAATCAGCGGCATTGACTCTCCTTCAAGTAGGCGAGTTCTTCCCTTCATGAAGGCGTTAACTTGGAGTGCTTGAATGTTGTGGCAAGCTCACGCTAGTTATGGATGTGCCCCTCTCTCCCATGGCCCATGCTTGGTTGAAGGAGCAACCAACGAATGGGTTGGTGGAGTTTGGTAGGAGAGGTGGAATTTGCTTCTCGAGTTCAACTCCACTTCAACTCACTTCAACTCAGTTCAACTCTCCCTCAACTCGACTCTTTCTGCAAGTGTTAGATGCACCCCCTCTGGGCCTCTCCCCCTATAAATAAAGCCCCTGCCTCTCTCACAAAGGAGTTGGGTTTGGAGCAGAGAGTGCATGCTAATGTAATTTGTTATGTTATTGCTATTGTGCTTGTAATAAAGAGAAGCATTGGAAGCTAATGGCGTTGTGCTACTGTGTGTGGGCTAAAATTGTCATGTTTCTATGAGGTAACATGTGTCTTTCCTCCATTTTCTTGCATTTCTCATGGTATAGATCTTGCCTATAAGGATTTCTCTGAATCAGTAGGAATAGGAATTGTAAGTAAGATTACTTTCATTTCTATGTTCTCATATATGTTTAGAGGAGAAAATATTGCATGTCAATAAGCTTATTTACATGTTTTCTTAACCTCTTTTTATATGTGTTTCAAGATCTCAAGGGTATTGCAGGTATGTGATTGAGTTTCAGGATACCTAGCTTGGAGGAGGTGTGTATCTAGGTTAACTACACACCACTTCTAGCAATTATGAAAGACATAGTCCCTCGGCATCCCACTATGAAGTTTTCTTAAGCAAATCTTCTAGGTTAACTACACACCACTTCTAGCAATTATGAAAGACATGGTCCCTCGGCATCCCACTATGAAGTTTTCTTAAGCAAATCTTCCGTGACTACATACTCTTCCTCTTTCCCTTCTCTTATCTTTAAAAAATCAATACTCTCATTTGGTTACCATTCTTGCTTACTTAGATCTATGCACTAAAAGATAAATTTTCATTTAGATCTATTTTTTAAGATTCAAATAACTCAGATCTAGCAAGTACTTCACTTTTAACCTTTATTCAAGTAGATCTAACATAGGAAAGCTTCTCTTTCGCAAAGCATTGTTAAGAAAATTTCTAGCTTGCATAAAGTAGTCTTTCTTTGAAATTTAAAGTTAAATCTTGCATCCAAGTGCACAATCTTATTGGCTTCCCAAAAAGCAAGCCAAGATCCCAAGGAAAGTTTGTTTTCCTTGGTTATTTTTAAAATTTTCTCATAAACATTAACTTAGAAATTTTTTAGATTTTTTTTGTTGAAGTTTGTACAGCTGCGAGACCCATTCTTAGAGAGGATGGTACCCTAGTCAGTTGACTAGGACAAAGTAAGACCCTAGAATGTAACCTAGGGCCCCCAGTAGTCTCCAGGGGTTCTTGGTCTAGGACCAAACAAGTTGATGCCATGGCTGAGCCCCTAGCATGTGGCTAGGGCCCCTATGTACCTCTAGGGTATTCTAGTCTAGGACAAGGGACGCGATGTCCAAGCAGATCCTGCAGATAGAGGCAGAGACATACTCTGGTCTGGGACCAGGGACGCGATGTCCAAGAAAGTCCTACAGGTAGTTGATCAACTTTCAATGTGATACTGAAACTCAGCTTAGTACTAAGAACCATTCTCTAAGAGAATGGAGGACCCGATTAAGGTCCTGGGTTGATCAAGATGATTCAGTGGGAGACTAAAACTCAACCTAGGGCCGAAAGCCATTCGTCAAGAATGGAAGATAATGATGTCCTCCCTCCTAATCGGTTATTGCTAGGTTGCTTCTCAAGGGACTGGTCACCCCTTGACAATGTCCCTAGTACCTAACCCTTAGGAGCAGTGTTAAGGACAAAAGGATCGTACCATCCATTTGGATCTTCCCCTTATATAGTGATGACAAAATATATATAAAACATTGTAACTTGAGAGAGAGAAAAGATCAAAGTCTTTGGTCCTATTGGTAAATGCTTGTCCACCCTTATGGTTCACCTTAATCTTATGGTTGTGTGGGTTGTGGTCCCCTTGTTGAGTCTTGGTCCTTTACCTTACTTGGTCCTGACACTCTTACTTGGGTGTACCTTTGATTATGATGACTTATGGATTTTATCTTAAGTGTATTTACCTTATGGTTTTATTATAGGACCTTTGGACCATTTATTGTTATGGTTACAAAATGTTGGACCTTTTCACTTTTGACCTTATTTTAAATTCATAAGGACCTTGGATACTTTACCTTATGGTTATTTTATGATTTTAATATCTTTGGACAACTTTATTTTCTATCCTATTCCTAAGTAAAACTAAGTGTTTGACTTATGTTATTCACCTACCCTAACCTATATAAAGAAAAGAAATATACTTTTCTTAACCATGCGATTTCTCTCACAGTGATTCTCGCTGGTTTCTTCACGTGCCTTTCCTCTGCAATTTTAATCCACAGTGATCTCTACTCTCGTCGGTTTCCTCACAGTGTTTATCCTCACGAGTTTGCCTCAGCGTTTTTCTGCCACGAGATTACCTTCACGGTTTCACCTCTGTGTCATTGCTTACGAGATTACCTCTCGACTTGTCTCCACACGTGCATATTTGGTGATCTCTACGATTTACCTCAACGTGATTTCTTCTCACGGGCTTACCTCCTTCCGCAGGTTTTCTCTCTTGCATGTTTCTCTGACTGAGAGTCTTCTGCGTGACTACCGGCACTTCCCTCCACGGTCTGACTATCGACACTTACCTCTACGGTCTCACCTCTTCCACATGACTCTATTTTTCTGCATGACTATCAACATTTCGTCTTGCCCTCGGCAGGCTCTCCTCTCCTGCATGATTCTCTAACCAAGTCCTGCTACTACAAGTATACTACTCCACGGGCCTGAGGCCATCACATCAGCATGATGTCTCTTACTTGCAGAGCGTGAATTTACCTGCACGTTTTTCCCTTTCCCGCGGCATCTATCCTAGTGTGGTTTATCTACATCTGTGTGGCTACTTTGTTTATCTACGATCTCTATCCCATCTTGGTTGTCTGTATACCAGTGTGACCTATTAACTACCTTGATATGAATATATCAGCAGCATGATTATGTGTCTCTTGTCAGTATGACTGCGCTGCTAAGTTGATTGAACATGTTAGATTTTTAACATTTAAGCTAGCATTATATTAGGATCTTTAACTGAGAGAATAACAAGCACAGCAATCAAACACAAGAGACAATGAACACAGTGTTTTTCCTCGGGGAAACCATAAACGGAGAAAACCCCGTAACTTCCTCAGAGATAGAATCAGCACCAAAAGTAAAACCCCAAAACAGTAAGATGATCTCCCGACAGCAATAGCCTCTTTCTTTCTAGCCCCAGCAACTTCTTCTCCCTCAGCTATGCGCTACAACTGAGTGTGAATGAGTGTGTGATAAATAGAGAGGTTCACTCTCTATTTATAATAATTCCCGACTTGACAATAACTCACTAGGGCCGACTTCACTAGGTGAGTATAACAACCCTAGGGCCCTGCAACTGCGGGGACTTTAACCCTTGATCAATAGGAGGGTTACCCACAATGACTTGACATGACTTGTTTACATTATAGAAACTCCCGATCGAAACATCGGGGCATGACATGACTCAATTACATTATAAACACTTCCCGAAATAAACATCGGGGTACAATACATAAGAAATACAAGTGAATACATTCTGAAGTTACAATTACATCAACACTCCCTCTTAACTAGGAAGGTATTCTCTTGACACAATTTATCAGCACAAGTCTTTTTCTCTGTATCATCTGGATCATCATCGAGTCCTCGTCATCTTCAAGTCATCTTCATCTGGATCTGGATCATCACTCGATATGGATCATCATCACTGGATCTGGATCATCACTCGATCTAGATCAACATCACTAGATCTGGATCATCACTCAATCTGGTTCATCTCTGGTTCTGGAACATCTTTGCTGGATCATCATCACGGGTGCTATCTCCTGATTCTTCTCGTCATAGGAAGTTCTACAGAGCCAGCCCTTTTTCATGTTGGTTGTAGGCCTAGCCTCCATGTAGGTCTTTTCCAGCACTTATATCTGACCCTAAGTCAGAATGGCCCGCCCAGCACTTACATTTGATCATGTAGGAACCACTCCTATAGTCATATCAAAAAGGCACGCCTAGCACTCACATTTAACCATGTGGAAACACATCCCACAACCCTGTTAGAAAGGCCCAGCACTCACATCTGACAACCAATGTCAGAAAGGCCCAACACTTACATTCGACCATGCGAGGAACCAATCCTATGTACATGTGGAAAGGGCTCTGCACTTACATTCGACCATGCGAGGAACCAATCCTATGTTCATGTCAAAAGAGCTCTGCACTTATATCTGATCATGTAGGAACCAATCCTACAATCACATCAGAATGACCCTGCACTTATATCTGATCATGTAGGAACCAATCCTACAGTCACATCAAAATGGCCCTCAGTCCTAGACTGAGTTATCCTGGTAACTGACCAGGTACCTCCATTCCAAGAATGGCATTCAACGCTTATATATGATCATGTAGGAACCAATCCTATAGTCCCATCAAAATGGTTCAACACTCATATCTGACATGCAAGGAACCAATCCTCTCATCATGACAGAATGGCTCAGCCCTTACATCTGACCACGGAAGGAACCAATCCTCACCATGTCAAAATGGCTCACAGACTAATCACTTCCCTTTGGAGGGAACCTCGATCTGGAGAACACCAAGCTTCTCCCTGAAGTACTCAAACTTCACTCTAGCTAATGGCTTCATCAACACATCAGCTATCTGTTCGTCCGTCGCAACATACTGGAGCTTCACTGCTCCTCTCTACACCATATCCCTGATATAGTGATACTTGATCTCGATATGCTTCGACTTGTCATGGAACACCAGGTTCTCCGACAACTTCACACAACTCTAGTTGTCGCAATGTATACAAGTAGCATCCAACTAGAGATCAAATAAATCAGACAGTAGCTTCCTCAGCCATACTGCCTCACAACTAGCTGAACAAGTTGTGACATACTCTGCTTCAGCGATACCCAGTGCCACACAGGATTGCTTCCTGCTAAACCAAGAGATCACACCTGATCCCATACTGAAGCAACACCCTGAAGTGCTCTTCCTATCGATGGCACTGCCTGCCCAATCTGAATCAACATAACCCTCCAGGTTAATCTTCTGATTCGCCTCATACTTGAGCCCATAATCAACTGTACCCCTCAAGTACCTCAGAATATGCTTTGCAGCAATCAAGTGAACATGTCTCGGATCTGTCAGGAACTGGCTTAAGGTGTTCACAGCAAAGCAAATATCTGGTCTCGTGTTCGTCAGGTACATCAAGGACCCAATCATCTGACAATACATCGTAGCATCAACCGCTTATGATGAAGCATCACTCAATAGCTTCAGGTTCGAAGCCATAGGTGTGGTCATGGCCTTGCAGTCCATCATCTCGAACCTCTTCAGGATCTCTACTACATACTTCCCTTGTCAGAGGGAGATTCCATCCGCATTCTGCCACACCTCCATGCCTAGAAAATAGTGCATCATACCCAAGTCCTTCATTTCGAACTCCGCAGCAAGCTTCCTCTTCGTATCAGCAATCAACCCATCCATACCTGTTACAAACAGATTATCTACATACAGTAGGAGTAGCACTGGGTTTCCATCTTCAACCTTGTAGTAAAGGTTGGAATCTACTTTACTTTTGGTAAAGCCCAAACTGGATAGAAAGCCATCAATTATGCCGTACCATGTCCTGGGTGCCTGTTTCAAACCGTACATGTTTCAAACCGTACAGGGCTTTCTTCAATCTACACACATGAGAGGACCTGTCATGTGTCTCAAAACCGAGTGGCTGCTCCACATACACTTCCTCTTCCACTACACCATTCAAGAAAGTAGTCTTGACATCCATTTGGTGTATCTTCCATTTCATCACTGCAGCCAGAGCAAGTACTGATCTGATGGAAGTGTATTTCGCTACAGGTGCAAAGGTTTCTTCATAATCTAATCCTTCTTTCTCTGAGAAGCCACGAGCCACGAATCTTGCTTTATATTTCTGTATGCTGCCATCTGCAGCATTCTTGATCTTGTAGGTCCATTTGGAAGTTACAACAGACTTCCCTTCTGGTCTTGGGACAACATCCCAAACATCATTATTCATGATCAATTGATACTCTTCGATCATAGCATCCTTCTTTCCTTTTTGTCGCTTCTTCATAGTTGGAACGTTCTTTATTGATAAAGTCCCACAATAAAGCTACATACCCGGAGCAGGACCTGGTCCTCTTTCTTTCTCTATGATTTTCTTCTGGAACCCCATATCTTTTTGCACCTTGGATAGCTTCTCGTACCCAAGCAGGTTTCCTCTTGTGAGGATTTTTCTCCTAAGGTGGATCTACAGGTTCTTGAGGTTCTTCACATTCTCGATCTTCTTCTTGAGTTTCTTCATTCATGGTTGTGTCATGAATTTTGGGTGCTTCCGTTTCTTCATGTTCTTCAGCAGGTCTCTTTCTGGATTTATTGTAAGCTGAGTCTTCGTCAAATGTTACATCCCTGTTGATGTCGATCTTCTTGAATCCTGGGAAGTATATTCTGTAAGCCTTCGAGCTTTCAGAGTATCCCACAAATATACCCTTCTTTCCTGAAGGATCTAACTTTGTCCTCTTTTCTTTTGGAATGTGTATGTACACTGGACAGCCGAATATTCTGAGATGGATGACTTCTGGTTTCTTGCCGGAAAAGACTTCTTCAAGTGTCTTGTTCTCGAGTACTCCGTGTGGAGTACAATTCTGTACATACACCGCTGTTCTGGCAACTTCTACCCATAGATGCATGGGAAGACCTTGATCATGAAGCATTGCTCTTGCAGCTTCCATGATAGTTCTATTCTTCTTTTTTGCAACCCCATTTTGTTGTGGATTATATGGAGTGGATAACTCCCTCTTAATCCCTGAATCTTTGCATAACTCTTTGAATTCATTTGATGTGAATTCCCCGCTATTATCTGATCGAAAGGTCTTGATCTTCTTTTTTGTGTGGTTCTCGATCAAGGCTTTAAATTCCTTGAACTTGTTGAAAACTTCATCTTTGTTCTTCATAAAGTATATCCATGTCTTCCTAGAAAAATCATCAATAAAAGAAACATAGTATACATACCTGCTTAAAGAACTGGATCACATTGGACCGCATACATCAAAGTGAATGATTTCCAAGATTCCTCTTGCTTTGTTTTCGCTACTTGGAAATGTCTTTTTTGTGTTCTTTCCTTTCGCACATCCTTTGCAGAATCCATCATGTTTTGCCTGAATTTCTGGAAGACCTCCAACCCTCATGCCTTTCGCATCCAGTGTCGATATGGAGAGAATATTCTTCTTTAGTCCTGGTACAAACAAGACATCCTTCATTTTCATAGACTTTCTAGAGTCTAGCTTGTAGGAGGATTCACCACTACCTTTTATGAGATATTGGTAGTCATCCCCAAGTTTCACCTTATGGGGTGAATTATGTTCGAATAGTTTCTGAAAAGATTCTTTGAATCCTGTCATGTGTTTGGAAGCCCCACTGTCAATAAGCCAATCTTTGCTTCCATGTGTGACAGTTCCCGTGAGAGCGGAGATCAAAACATATTCTTCATCACTTGAAGAGTCTTCACTTTCTTGTTTTACTCTCTTTCTGGGAGAATCATCATCTTCAGCAGTATGAGCATGATGTCTTCTTTTGGAGTTCTTCTTCTTCTTCTTAGATCCACTCTTATTCATGGGACAATTTCTAGCAAAGTGTCCTCTTTCATCACATGTATAACATCTGAGTTTGGATGGATCCTTTTTCACAAAATTATCTTTCTGATGAGAATACTTACCTTGGTGATGATGATTTTCCCTTCTGCCTTTCTTGGAGTGTACTGTGAGAGCTTGATCTTCACTTCCCATCTTTTCTTCTCGAGCTGCTATTTGAGCTTCTTCTTGTGAGCATTCTTCCCACAGTCTATTGAACTTGATTAGCTTCTTCCTAGCACAGATTCCTTGGATGAAAGAATCCCATGACCTAGGGAGACCATTCAAGGGTGAGCATTCAAGCTGGATGAGTGTGCTCCACTTTGTTTTGCTGACATGTGGGGCATTCATTAACATATTTCAGAATATCAGCCTTCAACCCTTTCCATGAGAACCTTTCCCTCAACATTCTATATGTTTTGAAGAAACTAAGGTGTCCTGCTAGAGGAGAATCATGAGCTTTCTTTAAAATTTTCTCCTTCAAACTCGAACTAGGGACCAAATAGATTCTATCTTTGTAGTAGATGATTCCTTCCAACACCTTATACCTATTATCATGGTTAGTCCCATCAAAAAGTTCTCAAGAAAACTTATCCTTGGCATATTCTACTTCTAATATGGCTTTCCAATTTTCTGCTACATCCATTAGAGACATAGAAGGTCTTCTAGAAAGGCATCGACTACCACATTATTCTTGCCCTTCACATATTCAATATCAAAGTCAAATGCTTGAATCTTACTCACCCACTTTTGCTGCCTTTCATTTAGATCCTTTTGAGTGAGGAAGTACCTTAAGCTGTTATGGTCAGTTTTGACCACAAACTTGTTTCCGACCAAGTATTGCCTAAACTTGATCAAAGCATGCATGATGGCTAACATTTCTTTATCATAAATAGAGTAAAGCTTCTCATGTGGATGTAGCTTCCTACTCTCAAAAGCTATTGGGTGTTTTCCTTACTTTAGGAGTTTGATAAACAAAACTAACACAAGATATTGCAACGGAATTAAATCACAACATCATAAAGATCAATATATGTTATATAAAGCATGTGGAAACATATGATTATATCAAGTAAAGAACTAGTGCCAAAATGGAGTCCACAGATAAAAGTGCTGTTGTATTGCTGAAAGAAAAATGTTGCAAGTGCTCTTGGTCAAATTTTAGATTAGTGTGTGGATGAGTTGATTAACTTAAGGGGAAGAGGGAACTCCAAATATACCCGAAGGTACGAGGGGTATGTCCAAAAACGTTATCCGATGCGGCTTCCTGCATGGAATATGTGGGCTAGTTGGAGTCTCTGAGACGTGTTCAACACTACACCAACAAGGGTGTAGCCTAACGGTGTCTCGAGGTCGCTACCCAATTGTTCCCGCCTCCTTTGTGGATTTTGCCACCACAACAGATTAATTCGAGGCGTTGGATTTTTGCTTGGGAGGTTAATTGGGGTGTGAAAACTTAATTAACCTAGGCACCCACGTTGCTTTTGATGCAACCAACTGTTCGGACGAACCATAGCGGTGCAAAGCATACACGACGGAGTCTATGATTTTAAGGATTTTAATAATCGTTTAGTTGTTTAAAAGAAGAAAAGTGACCTCCAAGAATCTCTTTTGGTTCAAGTGAACCGCAATCTGGAAAGCAAGGAGGGGTTGATTTTATTAATGTTTTTTGCTTTTGAATTTAGAATTATAGTGCAAGAAAGAAAAAAGGGTTTTTTAATTAATCTACCACTAATCTCTTTCCCCTTTCGGGTCACTCGGGAAATCGTGGGGTAAGTAGTAGTATTATTTTGAAAAACTGAAAGATGTAAACAGTTTTGCAATATCAAACAAAGTACACTACTTGCAAATTAATGAATAACACTAAACTAAAGCAAAATATAGAAAAAAACAGAAATGCATCAAAAAAGAAAATCGGCGCGGATCCCCCAAGGGGGATGGGGAGTGGGCTCGAAAGAGCCTACTCGAGTTGCTTTTTATTATACTCGGTTACAACTTAATAGAAAATACCACTTGGTTCTTATACAAGACGAACCTAAGGGCTTACAAAACAATCCAAAAGTGAACACGGAAGATGGGGAAACCCCTGGGGGTCTCCAGATGGCCCAAAAATCGATTTTCGGACAACACCTCCTCCTTTTTTTGGACGGACCTGCTAAAAACCAGCAAGATTTTATTAGTATAAAGTGCCCAAAAACAACACAAAGTCTAAAAAAATTCTAAGTTAAAAGTTTATTAAAAAAATGCAAAAAATAACCAAGGAAAGATCTTAGCCTGCTTTAGGGCAGCCAATAAAACGGGCACTTAGAAGCCAAATTTAACTTTGATATTCAAAGGAAACTACTTTTGAGAGCAAGCTTTAGATCTACTATTAACTGCTTGCACCAAAGAGACTTCCTATGCCTAGATCTATTCTTGAGATGTGATAAAACTTGTGAACTTTTAGATCTAAGCAAAAAATACTCTTATAAATTAGATCTAAAAAATATATTACTCATTAGCCTTTTGAAATGATAGATCTAATCAATAAGAGAGTAACCATGTAAGCGAAAGATTGATTCTAAAATTTGGAGTTGAAGAAGGTGAAAGAAAGCCCCCTCTTTGAAATTGGCAATTGAAGATGCTTGCAAATTTGCAAATGGACTTGTTGCCACCTAATACACACTTTATGACACGGAGAAGTCTCCAACCCGCTTTGTGTGTTCTTGGGGGCAAGTTAGAGCTGGGGACCACTGTCACCACAATCTACCAACTCCTCCGTTTAGGCCAAATTCCAACAGAGCCAAGAGGGGTAGTCCCTACAGGAAGGTTTATTAACAATTTAGTTAAAGGGATTTTATTTTATTAAGGTTACAAAATTACAAGATCAGTGCCTAGATTAAATGGAGTCAAAAGATTACAAGTTACAAACTTACAAAAGAATTAAGAATGATTATCCACAGTTGTCTAAGCTAAGCAAGATCTACAATATTAACAATATGAACAAATGCTAAAGAATGGTTAAACAAAGATACAATGATACCTGAAAAGAAACAAGTTATACACCGGATGAACGGATGAACAAGTTATTATGTCAAAGATCAAACAACAGATTGCTTTCAAGTTACAAGATTAAACAATGTTTTACTCAAGCGTGCCACAGTACTTTAAAGATATTATACTTGAAAGTGCAAGGTACTGAAATGAAATTGAGATGCTTGCAAGATGTACTTATAAAATGAAAGCCTTGAAAAGCAAGGACTTTGAAACAAATACATAAACTGAAATGTGGGTAAGATGATTTGCAATGTCTCTTGGTTCGTTTTAATAAATTTTATTTAAAGTTGAAGTCTTTGATTAAGTTTTAGATCCGGTGGTGTGACTACCCCAATCTAATATTTCTCAAGTTAAAGAGGGAATGCTGGTGCGCTCAAAACAGTGGAAACAAGTCCACCTGTAACTCCCATGTCAAACCCCAATGCCCCGATGCTCAACAAAGAGGACGTAGAACGCCTAGAGACCCCCCACGGTCTTCTACTCCAACTAGCTTCCAAGGTCACTGTTTTTTAATCAACCGGAAAAATAGCAAAATGGATGCCTATTAAACTAAAACCCCTAAGCCTCTCCGCTTTTCATACCCTTACCTGAGTTCCCTAAAGGGAGATAACAAAGGGGCAGAGGATACACAAACAATTTAGGTTGTATATTTTAAGTAAATTGTAGATTTGTTTTTACAGTAAGCAAAATAAATTACAGAATTAACAAGTTAATAGAGTCAACCTGAGCGTTATCCCTTATGGGAGGTGCCAGTACTTGATCTCTGGACAATTAAGAAATGAAATTGCTTTGCAGGAAAGTAAAAGATTGTAGAAAGTAAAGTGAGCTAATTAAGGTTCCCTAAAGCCCCCAAACCCCTCCGTTTTTCATACCCTTGATCTGAGTTCCCTAAAGGGAGATAACGAAGGGCAGAGGATACACGGACGGATGTTAGGTTGTATATTCCTTCAAAACAGTAAACTAAGTGACAGAAAGTAAAGATCTAACTAAATGCTTTGTTTAAAAAAGAAATGCTTGAAAGTAAACTAATCTAAACAAAATATACTAACCACACATCAATCTCCCTAAAAGAGAAGGTGGGTAAAAAAAGGCTGGAAAAATATTAGATCTACTTGAAAATGAAAGCACAACTACTTATCTACTTCCTAGATCTACTTCCTACCTAATTACAATATGATTGCAAATTACTTTGAAAGCTTTTAGAGAATACCCACGAGGAGACTCTCCCGAGGCTTACAAATAGCTAGAAAATAGAGTAAAAAAATAAGAGGTTGAGCCCTTTTGAAACCGGTTGCAAGTTGAGGTGTTTTTTATGGAATTTGGGCATAACCTCCCCTTGTAAACTGTAAAACTTGCTAAAAACCAGCAAGCAAAGCTTGCTGGAAAATGATAGAAAACTCAAAAAGAAGTTAGAAAATGTTAGTATAAAAATCTAGGTTTTAAAATATCATAAAATTGAATATTAGAGGGCTAAAAATTGCATTTCCAGCCACCTAAAACACAGTAAGAAATCAAATCTGAAATATATAATAAAAATATAACATGGATCTATTAAAGGAAACTAGATTTTGCTACTAAACAATAACAAAAATACTAGTTCCTAAAACAGAAAACAAGAATAGAGATTAGGGCTTTGGAGGGAGAACTTTTCCAAGCTTGGATCCCTGCAAAGAGTTTAGCTAAAGCTGCAAAACTCACACATAGAGATGAGAACACCATAAATCATGCCAAAACCTTTGCAAAATCTTACAATGTTAATCACAAGTGCAAATAGAAAAACTTTTACCTACAGGTCTCTCCACAAAAACCTTTATGAAGAGCTTCTATGATAAATAATGCAACAATAACCAACCATAAACAGTTACCTCACTCTTCAAGCCATAAAATGGGTGCACCAACAAATATATCCTCCAAAGATTGATATATTATAAACCCCAATAGGGCAACAACATTACAATAGCGAAAGAAAACTTGAGAGAAAGGAATAGAGAAGAGAGTATTTTGGCAACATAACCATGTTCCAAAGAATCATCATAAAATGAGAGAAGGAGCCTCTCTTTTATAGTTGAAAAGATCTCAAACCCACTCCCAAATCAAGGGTCCAAAACATAGATTTAAACTCTAGCTCTCCTCCACCCTTAGATCTAGGTTTGTTGACTTTGCAAGCCATCCACCAATCATAAGCAAGGGTGTCTCTTCAAATCAATGGTCAAAAAGATAGATCTATGTCACAATGAAGCTTAATCCTTAGATCTAGGGTTTCCATGACTCAAGTGAGACCCCTTTGACTCAAATTTTAATTTTTTATCTTTTATTTTTATCTTTTTATTCTTTTATTTTTTATCTTTTATCTTTTATTTAATCTTTTATTTTACTTTTTATTTTTAATCTTTTATTTTTTATTTTTATCTTTTTATTCTTTATTTATTTATTTATTTTTATCTTTTATTTTTTATTTTTTATTTTTTCTCTGGGGCTTCTTTTGACTCAAATTTTGATTTTTATTACTTTTAATTTTTAATCTTTTATTTTTTTATCTTTTATTAAGACAAGAGGAGCACCCCACTTAGGAAATCTTCAAAAAATTATTTTGACCATGGGGGGGTTTATTTAAATAAAAATTGACTATGTTTAGCCACCCACAAACTTAATTACCATGGTTTTATTTGATTTTTTTCTTCAAAATCAAATAATTTATTTTTTCACTCTTGGAAATTAAATTAATTTCCTACGAAAAAATACCTTGTCTTAACCAAAATTGGTCTAACTTCCTAACCCTTTGCCAAAATGACATGGGACTTGAACCAATGGCTTAGGGGGTGTCATAGCATTTTCATTTGCATTCATAGCCCCTATTACAAAATGCCAAGGTTCAAGAGATTACTTTATTACATCAAAACTTAATTGATTAACCACCAAATTGTAAAGTTAATTAATTAGGAAAAATAAAAAATTAAAATTAAAATCCTAACGAAATTCCGCAAGACTACAAGATATGGCTAGCATGGTCATGGACAACAACTTGAAACCTTAGCCACCTCATGGGCTTGATTATCAGAACGCCAATTCACCACTTTGGAAGATTTGTGAGTGAAAAACCCAACCAATTAAAATTGTTAATTAACAAAATTAACTGGAAGGGGAAAAAACACTCGGTGAAGAGGACTTCCCTGATAATAAAATCCATGGTGACATCCTTAGAGGAATGACCCATGCTAACATAGAAAGTTACATTAATTGTCCCACGCAGGGGAGCAGACATTTCGTGTACAAAAAGGGCATAATTGCCCTGCTGAGTGAAAAATCCCCAGAATTTTTCCATGGTACAAACTACACATAATGTACATCTTCAATGTACATGAGGTTGCCACCTAGTCGAAATAGGTGGGCAACAGGAGCCATAATCCCACTTGTTTTTTTTATTAATTTTTATAATTTTTTGTTGTGTTTAGCTTCTTCTTGAATGAGCAGATGGTGAGAAAGGGAAGAAAGAAGAGGGAGATGTTTTAGTCTTTTTGCTCTTGCTTGTTTCCTTGCTTACTTTTAGCCTTTGGGCTCTCCTTCACCTGCCTGAAACTAAGAGCTTTGAACACTAACTCGTTATGGTGTTAGTTCACAAAAAAAAAAAATTGAAACTAGATCTACAAACTTAGTGACAAAAACGAACCCAACCCTTACCAAAACCGGAAGAAGAAAAATAGGAATAAAAGGCTACAAAAAGAGAAGTCAAAGGGGTGAAAAGAAGACAAAGTAAGGTCAAAAAAAGCTGAAAATAAAGATGAAAGAGGGGCTGCAAATTGAAGAAAGAGGGCTGCAAAAAGTGAGGAAGAAGGCTGAACTGGGGCCCAAAAAAGTCGTTGCAAAAAAGGATAAATGAGGCTGCAAATTAGGGCCAAAAGAGGGCTGCAAAAAGTGAAGAAAGAGGGCAAACGTGGGCAGCGAAAGAGGAGAAAAGAAAGGCTGCAATAAAAAGTGAAAGATGGCTGCAACTTGAAGACGGGACAGCCAACAGGGGCATAAGGTTTGGTGAATGAATGTTCACTTTAGCCCAAACCTTGCCCTAACCCAAGAATGTAAAAATTTCTTAAACTTTTGAAAGATGAATAAAAATGAAGAAAAACATTCAAACCTGTGGCTTTTCTTGATGATGCTTGGATTCCTTAAAGCTTGAAATTTCCGGAAGTTGTCTTGACTTCAAGAGGAGAGGATGCACCTAAGCTCGAACTCCTACTTGATTGGATGAAGTGATCTACACAAACTCAACTCAAATACTTACCAAAAGATGGATTAGATCATGTATGTTTTACCAATTGAAATGTAAAAGAGCATATCATATAACTGAATAACAAATGCTACTTTCAATTTCTAAAAGTGAAACCATAAACAATTAAATTAAAACTTCAAATAATTGATCTTACGTGCTTACAGAAGCCTTCTAAAGCATGAATCATTAACCAACATAAGCATGAAGGGAGAGAATTGAAACACTATCACCTCATTCGCCAAAAGCATTCATCCACATTTAACAAACCATATGAGCCTCCAAAGCCTTACATTTATTCCACGGTTGCATAAAGCAACAAGCATTTACAGAGTTTGGACAGAGTTTCTCTACACAAAAATCCATCCCAATAGAGCTAAAGAAGCCTCTATTTATACAATGAAAGAAGAACCCAAAACCCTAAAACCAGAAAACCAGACCTAACCGAACCGGCGCATTACTGAAAGACCAGACCTGAAGAAGGTGAGCTGGGAGTGAGGAGAGGCCTCCACCTAGGCAAGGCGCCCCCACTCCAACCCTAAGCACTGAATTCAAGCCATTATTGAGCCCACACGTGTGGATGACGCCCTCATGATGAAGAGGGGCGTGAATGATGAAGAGGGGCGTGAGCTGGTAGGTGAAGGCGCCTCTTAGGTATGGAGGAGCCACTGCTAGGTCTGAAGAGGCCACTGTCGGTGTAATCATCAGTCTCTGCCTTGATCAAATCATCAAACCAATGAGTGCTCTCCATCTCATCCAATTCGGGAGTTTAGCTAGAGATGACAAATCCGTTAACTGAATATATCTTTATTGCTCACTGAATGCTGACTGAAACTGAGTTATGATAACTCCAATCATCATAAATGCCCATTGAGATGTCATTTAGCCTTTTTATTTCGCTAAATTTGGATTAATTTGGAGAGTCTTGGATTTTCTCCAAAATAATCATTTTTTAATAAAAACTCCATTTTTTCCCCAAAAATGACTTTTTTGAGAAAATGAGCATTATCTGTCCGATTGATGATCTGAAAGTTGGATCTCACTGGTCGGCCGATCAAGAATGATTTTTGGCTTAAGGTTAGAGCCTTCAATCACTGAATTCGGGGTCCGGATGACTAACTTATTACAAACGGGATTTTTCCATTTAATTTATGGAAAAATTAATCAAAAAGCTTAGGGAAATAATTAAAAAATTAAAAATAATTTTTTAATTTTTTAACCCGTCTGGTAAAAAAATTTCAGAAAATTTTTTGATGGTCCTATTGACTTAGGACATGACCATGCTCTATTCTAACAATGCCCAGTAGGTTTATATACACTTAGTTGGGCTCTAATAACCCCCCAAGGCCCAGAATTCAAAATCGAGCATTCCAGCTTTGGAGGAGGCGAGAAAAAACCTCGTCAATTATACGGCTATAGGCAAAGCATAATTGTCAAGGACAAAACCCTCCCTGGAATACCTTAGTTGAAATTCTACGTCTTAAAAGACCGAACCACTCAAAACACCCTACTAGCACATTTTATTACAAACCCCGTGGGGCCATGGTCAAAATTATTCAAACAAAAAAACTGGCTAGAACAAAGGCGGATCATCTAATACACTGGAATCAAACATTTGTCATGTTTGTCAACTGACGACTCCTTAGCTAATCCAACTATGGTACAAATAAGTTGATAACATATACCATGTTAGATTTTTAACATTTAAGCTAGCATTATATTAGGATCAGTGTTTTAAAAATCAGCCGAGTCCGAGCTGGCCGAGTCGGCCAAGTTGGACCCTGGCCGAGCTGACTCGACCTGCAACTTAGCTCGGGTGGTCGATTTTATACTTAGTCGGCCGAGTTGGGTCCGAGTCGACCGAGTTAGGGTCTGAGTTAACCTTGTTGCAACCCGAGTCAGCCGAGTCAGCTGTGGCAGACACCCACAAGAATGCAGACTCCAAAATAACATGTTTATTTTTTATTTTAAAGATTTTTCTTATTCTAACCATAACCTGAGGCCATAAGATGACCCCCTGCCCCTCTATTTGCCTCACACTTCTGCTGTAAGATGTTTGTGAGCATTTGGCATTATTGTTGTTTGGATTCATGGAGCCTTGGAGGAGCGTCCAACAATGAAGAACAATCAACATGATTGGAGGAGTTGGACTATTGGAGACCGGTTTTCTATTACCTAGATGTAAGTTAGCTTCCAGCGAGCCATTTTTTCTTTTTTCTCATTAAATTGACAAATATCAGTCCTGTTTTCTATTGTCTGCTGCCAAAATAATAAGAATTTTTTTGTCCTTTTTCTTTGCATGTTTAGATTTCCTTTGGATTTAGATTCTAGATTGGCCCCAAAAGGAAAAGATCAAGCATGGATCTATGCTGATGTCATTGAAGGGAAATTGTATTGCTAGTGTTGCAAGACATGGATTAAAGGAGGGGACATTAATAGATTTAAACAACAGTTGGCTGCTATTAGAGGAAATATTACCCCATGGGAAGTTGATTTAGAGTTTATTGGAGAGATTAGGTTGGAGTTACAACAACAGTTTGAAGAATTTGAAGAGGATAAGGCTAAACAAAAAGAGATGTACGATTATTGACATATGATGTAGTGGCATCATAGCATGTTGTTTTTTGGACTCTACAAGCCATTTAGGCCTCATTGATTATGTTTTTTGTTCTAGATATGTATTGCACAGTACACTCGATAACATTTTGATATATTCACACTTATATGGTATATGCATGAGTAGACGTTGGATATTTTGTCTCTAATGCTTTGCAAGCATGGATTAAAATCTTTAAAATATTGTTTTCTTTAAAATTTAATATTTTATGTATTTTTTGAGTAATCCGAGTCATTAAATTCAAATGGGCCGAGTCATTACCAATTCATTACCGGTTCCGAGTCCGAGTCCAAGTCGACCCTTGACCGATTCCGAGTCCGAGTCCGAGTTTTAAAACATTGATTAGGATCTTTAACTGAGAGAATAACAAGCACAGCTATCAAACACAAGAAACAATGAACACAGTGTTTTTCCTCGAGGAAACCATAAATGGAGAAAACCCCGCAACTTCCTCAGAGATAGAATCAGCACCAAAAGTAAAACCCCAAAACAGTAAGATGATCTTCCAACAACAGTAGCCTCTTTCTTTCTAGCCCCGGCAACTTCTTCTCCCTCAGCTATGCGCTACAACTGAGTGTGAGTGAGCGTGTGATAAATAGAGAGGCTCACTCTCTATTTATACTAATTCCCGACTTGACAATAACTCACTAGGGCCGACTTCACTAGGTAAGTCTAACAACCCTAGGGCCCCGCAACTGCGGGGACTTTAACCCTTGATCAATAGGAGGGTTATCCACAATGACTTGACATGACTTGTTTACATTATAGAAACTCCCGATCGGAACATCGGGGCATGACATGACTCAATTACATTACAAACACTTCCCGGAATAAACATCAAGGTACAATACATAAGAAATACAAGTGAATATATTCCGAAGTTACAATTACATCAACAGAAGAATCTGAGATTTGCTTATTTCTACTTGAAATTTCTCTCTCAAGGTACGTATATGGTTTACCTAGTTTGACTTGTCCCTTCGGTGACAAGATCAAACTCGGAACTATCTGAATATAAGGAGGATCCAATAATGGTTATGATTTGTTAATATTAAATATATTTATTTTCTGTACATGACATTTGGTGAAACATCTCAATGACCAACTTCAACGCAGTGACCAACAGAGTGTTAAGATTAACGCAGTGACCAGCAAAGCATTAAGTTGAAAGAGATGAGAGTTATGTTTTTGCTTTATTATAGGTTAAATTTTATTAACAGCACTATTCTGAATCTGAATTTATATGTTCATGCACTTATGTTTATTACTTTATTAAAACATCACTAACCCTTAAATTTCAACATTTTTGTGTTGTCCAAAGACACTTCCAAAGTGTTTTTGGGCACGTTCTACTACAAATACTTGCTGGTTTTTAGTAAGTCGATCCAAAAAGAGGAGGAAATGGTGCCCAAAAACTGACGATTAGGGCATCAGACGCATCCCAGGAGTTCCCCCTTCTTCCACAATTTTTTCCTAAAAGTTTTGTAAGCCCTTAGGTTCAATTTTATAAGAACCGAGTGTCCTTTCCTAACAAGCGTTGTAACCGATCATAATAATGTATTTGAGTAGGCTCTTCAGAGCCCGTTCCCCATTCCCCTAAGGGGGATCTATGTCGGTGTCAATTTTCGTTATTTTTCTTGTTTTTAGTTTAGTTTTTGTTTTGCAGATTAGTATGCGTTGATCAACGTTTTCGCAATATATCTTTATCTGATTCAAAGTAATACAAATATACCCTCACAACTTCTCGATACTCGAAAGGGGAAAGATGTGCGTAGTAGGACTAATTAGAAACTCTAGTTTTTTCTTTTGTTGTGTTGTTTACTTTTTGTACAATTTACACCCCTTCCTCTCCCAATTAGGGTTTTTACCTAAACGAGATTCTTGGAGACTTAATAAACAAGCAAACACTACAACTTAAAATCCTTAAAATTTACCAAGGCTCCATTGTGTATGCTCTGCACCGCTACAGTTCGACCGACCAATTGGATGCATCAAAAGCAACAAGGGTGGCTAGTTTAAAATAGATTCACATTTAAAATAACATCCCAAGGCAAAAATCCAACGCCTCGAATTAATCCGTTGCGAGGAAAGTTCACAGAGGAAGCGGGAACAACTGGATAGTGACCTCGAGATACCATCAGGCTACACCTTTGTTGCTGTAGTGTTGGACACATCCCAGAGACTCCGATCCAACCCACATATTCTTCGCGTGGAACCGCATCGGATATGGGTTTTGGACATACTCCTCGTACCGTCAGGTATATTTGGAGTCCCCTTCCCCCTAATTTAATTCACTCATCTCCACAATCTCAAGTAAAATTACCAAGAGCACTTGCAAAACAAATCTCTCCACACTATCATCGACCTCTTTTTGTGGTGACTCCATTTAAGGCACCGGTTTGTTTTATTTCTGTAACATATTTTAATTCTGGAGTCAATTTATTCTGTTGTCTGAATATTAATCTGATATGTTGTTGTGTTTTATTTCACTATTATTTCAAATCTATCTGCAAGCATCTTGGTACAATTTTTTTCTAAACTCCTAAGTATTTCACTTATCCACAAGCACACTAAGCCTTAACAACCTTAAAAACTAATAGGGTCTACCCCCCTTGGCTTTGATTAGGAGTTGGCCTAAATGGAAGAGTCAAGAACATGGTGACAGCCTTGACTCGAAGCTTGTCCCCAAGGACACACCGAGTGGATTGAAGATTTATGCCACGTTTCCCCAAGGTGTGTGAAAACGGCAACACAATGTAAACAAACCCTTCCTGTAGGAGGGATCAACTTGGTCCTCTTCTCTAGTGGTATATGGATATGTATTATAAACTGGATGTCAAAGATGCAGAGTGACTCATGTAACCTGCTATTGATTCTTTTATCTATAGTACGCCTGCGGTTTGAAGTAAAGGTTCATTTTGTCACTCTGTTGACACTGATGTACAGCATAAGGTTATGAACTAAATATTCTCCAGCCAAATGGGAAGACTAATGTAATGGAAAATGATACGCAAGCAGAAAGGCATATTTTGAAAATAATATTATATCTTTTATCATAAAATCCGCATTTCTTACTCTACAGCAAGTCAAACTGGCATTAAATTAGTAATTACTAAGCCTGCCTTGAATTAGTAATACTTTAAATGCATTTGGAGAATACGAATATGTAGATATTAGATGAACAGAATACCATGTAAAACACCACCTTAAAATTTTGAATCCCGTTATATTGCAATTTATATGTCTGTGTGCACAAGTATTGAATATGTATTTGACCACTTCTATCCACAATGTTAGAGAAAGGTTATGTTTCATACCCTTGCCAGTGCCCACATTATAAACATCAACATGCCCTGATTGAGTTTTATTCAGAGCCTTAACATGAGCATCAACTAAATCAGTTACATGGATATAATCCCTGACACATGTTCCATCTCTGGTTTCATAATCGGTTCCCTTGATCTACACAGACAAAAAAATTATGATAAGTAACATTCAACTTTCCACGGCAAATATACTGTTAGATTCATGAACATGGTCAACATGTACAGGATACAAGAATGCAAACAAGTGACCAGCTCAACTCAAGAAAACAGACATTTACATAACAAATCTCTCTCAGCCAACCATTTTGGACAGCCCTTTCCATCCCATTCTGTTCATTCTCCATGGTAATTTTCAACAGATAGCGTAAAATCAGGACGACCTTTTCCTCTAAAATACCACAGTAGTCAACCTTTTGTTAAATTTTCAGCAACTTTTGCTTCTAATTTTTATGTTCTTTAAAGTAGAAATTTCAAACTTGACTGGAAACTCTATGCAAACTGTTAAGCTGTTCAGAGGATTTTTATTATACCTGTAAACCAGGAATGATTCCCATAGCAGCATCAAAACATGCACCAGAGATACGACCATGATTTCGCAACTCTGGTCTTGGTGCTTCACCTAGCCTCCCTCCAGGATCTGAGCCAATAACATTAAAGTACCTGATACAGGGGCAGGCAATATTAAAGTTACTGCAAATGTATTTCAAAGACGGATACTTTGATAGCTGTGTATGAACTTCGTCAACCAGAGTTGTAATGCTTAAAAAGTATTTGTAAACTAAATTAAGCCAACAAACAACAACAGTGCATGACTGTGCAGTATTAGATTTACACTAGAAAACATTCTATACATAAAAATACAACATAGCTTTCTGCATTTATAGCTACTAAGCAGCCATAATAGACACTTTGAGACTAACAATGCACAGCCATACATGACACTGCAGATCTTACGCACTTGAAACATAATAATTCATTGGGTATAGAAGCGATCGCTATTGCTGGTTAAAGCTCAAAATGCCTACACTTTGAAATATTTGAGACAATCAAAATATTTTCGATTGTATTTTATCACTGAAAATAACAAAGTATCAATCAATACATACTCTATGCTCTCTTACCTCATTATTTCCTATTTTTTCTTGTACTAGATTAACATTTTACGTTGTCCAAGCATTGAACTAACTCCAGGCATTTTTGCTGCTAGTCTTCATTTGGCTTGTTTCCTGATTCTCATAAGTAATAAATAAACACTCAAACAATGTATTCTTTAGTATTTATTCATTTTAAATGTAATATACTTAAACCCAAAAATTCAGAGAAAAGATAGAAAAATACGAGAATAGATCAAACAGATGATTATGTTGACTTGCCTCTTCAAAGGGGCAACCTCCAAGAGAAAAGCTCCAAAAACAATGGCAATTCTTGACCCAAATTACACCACTTACATTTAGTGCTTCCATACATCGCCAAAAGCCTAAACTACTTGAGGTACTGCAGCCGCTATTAATGAGGGTCAACCACCAAGGGACGTTTATTCAATAAGCAAGGGCCCTTTTACATTAATACACTACACACTAACTAACTAATGGGCCTTATGGCTTTGTATATTGATAAAGTAGGAGGGTTAGGGTAGGACTCTAGCATGCCCTTCCCTTTTAAATGCAGCCTTGTCCTCAAGGCTAGAGATGGGAAACTGTTGTAAAAGGGCTGACAGATACCCATCCCAAAGAGCCTGGTGGGCTCAGTTTGACAACACAGACACTCTAGGAGGCTGTTTTGGTAGGTTCACGTTTCCCAACGCAGATTAAAAAATGATTAAATGGCTATTGAAGAAATCGATTTGGGCTACTGAGGCAAGGAAATGACATGGGATGAGTCATGATGATTAGAGTGATGTCCTCTGCACCTTCTCCAACAGTTGCAGCACCTAATTGGGCCCACACCTATTTTTTTGGGCATTTTATATTATTTTCTGGAGCTTTTGGGAGGCTCACGATTTCCTCAAGGAGGCACAAAGTCAAAGAATTAAAATGTTATATTATTTTATTGTGCCATCGAGCACCCATAGGAAGTTAGTTAACACTCCATGGACCCACCATGTGCTTCATTTATTTCTTGTTGAGTGGGGTACCCTCTTTATGGGTGATTTAGTCCACTTTGGTACTTTATGGTTATATTGATCCATGTATTGTATGTTGAGCTCATCTCAACCATTGATTAGAATATTTTATCTTTTAATCCTAGCCACTCGTTTTGAAAGTGGTTAGGATTCGGTTATGATTGTGGTTCTCTCATTTCTATTTAAAGGAGAGAGCTTCTCATTTGTAAAGGGTGTTTGGCTCTTGGATCTGAATAATAGAAAGATTTTTCCGTGGATATTTTCTGGCTCTGCTTTGCTTCTGATGTTCTGAAATGGTGATTGGATAGTCTTTTGCTTCCTAGCATTGTGGAAATTCATGTGAGATCTATATTTTTCTGCTATCATTGTCTTGTCTACAGGAGGGCGTTTTGGCTGGAGCGCTTTTGCAGGGGGACCTCAACTCGTTCGGTTATCTTCGTCTTGGATCAGAGGGTTTTCATTAGTTTCATTGTGATCTATGATTACTTCGTTTTACTTTCCTGTAGCATTTGGTTTCTTTATCTTGTCTTAGCAAATCTGATATTGTTGGCGTTTGCTCATGCAGGGTAGGGGGTGCATTGGTGGCTTGGGGCTTACATCTGTCATAGAAATCACTTGGATCTTCCAGAATTGATTGAGATAGCAAGGATCATCACTGTTAAGACTTCTACAAGCATTTCCAGGTACGAACCAATAGGTAATTCTCTTCTCTTTTACAGATATGAATCCATTGTACCTGTTTTCCTTCCATCTTTCTGAAAACCCTTAAAATACTAAAAAACCCTTAAAATACTAAAAAACCTTTAAAACATACTAAATTCGGGAACCGTCCGATCTTTGGCCAAACCACTGCTAGGTTTCATATAGATCGAGCCTCCCCTTCACTGAATCTACTGCAACACTGGTCCAATTCCTGCTGGTTTGAACTAGATCTGATTTTTGGCCTGAAAACTGCATAGCGCCCCCACTGAAAATTTGACCTGCTAGGGTTTTGACTTTTTCTGATTTCTGACTTCATAGACTGATAGATCGGGTCTCACACAGTCCAAATCACCCCCAACGCTGAGCTAGTTCATGCCAGGTTGCCCTAGATCTAAAAAACTAACTTTCAGACTCCTAGCCCCCCTCATCAGATTTTGACTTTTCCATATCTGATTTTTCCTGAAATTTTCTGATTTGGGTTTGTAGATCGGGTCATCCTGATCTCATTTCCACTCCTACGCTGAGCTGATAATCTCCTGGTGGCTCTAGATCTGCAGATCTGCCTCTCCAAACCCTAGCACTAGCCCTCCTTCTGTTGATTTTCCTGTAACCTAAGTCTTCCGAGCCGATTCCTTTTCTGGGTCTATAGATCAGGACATATCTCAAGTGGGTTCACTGAAATGCTACGTTGATACTGACTCCATTACCCAAGGCTGAACAGGCACTGATCCCCAAGCATAGCGCTAGCCCTTCCTGACCTCTTTCCCCGAAAGTTGACCATTCCTTGATAACTCAGGTTACATGATACTTTCATATCCTTCACTGAGTCTATCTCTTCGGTACTAGACAGTCCCAACTCTGTCCTTGCTCACCCTGTCACGGTTACGTTTCCCATTTGGGAGTCTAGTAAGTCTTGGTTCCACCTCCTTAGTTGCTTGCCCCTCTACCATCCATCCTGGATCTACCTCACACAGGCAACTACAAGGTTGGTGATAACAAAGAAGCAGCACACTTTCCAAGGCAACCAGAAAGACCGTACAGCGGCAGCCTGACAGAGACCATACAACAGCACGTGTGGGCACGAATCCACAGGCCGTACAGCTACATTTATTTCTAGCACGTGTGGCATGATTATCGAGGCAAAAAAGCAGTCGTACAGCACACATGTGGGGGCGTACAGTTGTTAGTTGGCACGAATTTCGAGGTATTTGCTTTCTCCTTCAGTTTGGTGTAATTCTATCAATGAGGGTTGAAGAAATTAATTCATGTGTTAATGGAAAATTTTCTGAGTATTCTTCTTTATAAAATTTTCTTCTTCTATGGTTTTCCCCAGAGTTGAGAATTTGCTTGGTCTTTTGACCAAAAATATCTGTGTCTCATGTGTTTGATTGATACTTCAGTGTTCTTTAACCCTAGTTCGAATCGATCTCCATGTTTCACCGATGTGGGATTTCTCGCATTCACACGGATATTCAAGCCATCCTATGTGAGGAAGGTCTTTTTGCCATCCTATGACTATTATTTCAGTATTTGAAGTGTCTTTGGATTGGTGGTTTTAATTTTTAAGTTTAAGAGCAAATTTTTTATTGAAAGCCCTAGATATTCCAAGTGTTTGACATAATGCATGAGCAAATGAATGTTTTAATATTTATGTCATTTTTTCTTCACTTCCCTTGTGGTCTAAAGGTGTGGTGGATTTCCTTTGAAAAGAGTGTGCTCAGCTAACTCCTTTGTAGCTAAACCTGGAGCCTTTAATGGCTCCTCCAACAAAAGTGGCTCAAGATTTCCACACATCAAAACAAGTGCATGGTCACAACTTTGTGTCCAAACTCTCCCCAAGAATCTGTAACCCTGTATACTCCTCAAGCAGAGTTGTCACGAGAGGCTCTTCCCTCAAACCATGAGTGCCACTCATGCCCTCCTGAGTCACTGCTGTCAAGGATGGTGAAGTCTTTCTTGCTGTCAAACTCAGCTGGTATCTAAACTCCTCAATCTACATCTCTTACTCTTGAAGGGCCTTTTGTGTGCTCTCCAAGGAGTCCTGGGTAATCTCAAGCTCATAAGTAAGCCTATCTACTTCTTAATTCCCTTGCAGTGCACCATGGTACATCTCATCCAACGTGAGAAAATGATCTATGTCTGAACGCAAGTGCAGATAGTCATTTTTCATCACCACCACTGCTTCTCTAAGTGCTTGCAAATCTGCAAGGGAAGGTTCTCCCCTCAAACTATCATTCACCCCTAAAGCTCTCCAACAACAATCTATTACCAATGCATGAGTATCATCAAAATGTTTTATTGCTACCCTAATCTTTTCTTCGTTTACCTTCAATTGTCTTGCCAAATGGGAACAATCCTCTATTGAATTGTTTTCATCCTTATACCCTCCCAATTATCCTTCTTCCTTGTCTTCCTCCTAAGAAATGACATCAACCTCAAGAGGTAACTCATTCCTTGCGGCGTCCTCATCATACTTAGGTGCATCCACACCCAACTCATCATATGCATCATTAGGTTACCCTAGTGACTTTGCTATTGATAGACAGATTCTAGATATCTCTTACAGGCATTGCAACTTGGAGTTCCAGGAGAGGAGGGTGCAAATGGGGCATGATGATCGGATAGTTATGATCAAAGTAGCGTAGCGTTAGCATGGTGGCTTATTTCTAAGAATTGCTTACGACCCGGGGTCCAAGGAATTCAGTAATTAGCCAGTTCAGTAGCTAACATAAAGGAGACAACTAGTTGTTGCTTTCATGAGTTTGGGTCCATAGTGAAGCATTTAGTTGAGGGGTTGAGCAAGTTGTTGCAGCATCAGGATGCTCTACTTATTGGCAGTAGTCAGGAGGATTCCTATGACAGTACCTTGTCGGATCATGTAGCAAGTAGAAGATGCTTCACATCTCCTCGGCTAGTTTGGGACCCTAGTATCATTTTCAACTTCAATCCGATTCATTCAGAAGAGGGACATGGTGTGGAGGCATTGCTCAAGGACAAACAATCTTGGAAAGGGAGGATTGTAATGTCCCTTTCTAGGCCAAAAATTATTATAATATTAAAGTGTCATTTAATTAAAAAGGGGATATTTCAGTGAACGGTATTGGATGATCCATGGTATTGACCATGGTATGTAGCTCCAGTGAAGTATAAAAAGAAGGGTAACACCTCATTTGGCCTTATGATATGATATGTTTTTTATTTAATCCCATGATTTGGTGCTCTTATGAGCTAAGGGTCTTTCGTTAGAGGTTTTGGAAAAACCTCTTCCATTGTAGTTATCAATTTCGATGGTGCAACAATTCCACCATAGTCAATATTGTGGAGATTTCACTCGAAATTCTCACTTGGGATTCATCTTTTGGTTAGACATCACTTCCAAGTTCTTGTTGAGTGTATTTTGGTGGTCGCTATAGTAGCCATAGTTATTGTATTGTCTACCATCTATTATTCATAATAAAGGTGCCAACATTATTTCTCTACTTTGGTGTGTTCTTGAAGGTTCTCAATGTATTTAACGAAATGTTGATGTGAATGCAAATTGCTTGTGAAAGATATAAATCAAAGTAAAATTGTTATCTATTTGTCAAATTTGTGCCCATCCGCGTCGTGGACATTACACCCAACTCCATTAGCTCCTGAGTGATCCTTCCAATTTCATTCTTTTGTGTAAATGGGTGCTTATACAAGTGTAAATTCCGTGGCTAATAGCCCGAAATCAAGGGTGTATCATGATCATGCTTGTTTCTATATGGGCATAAACCCTTTGGTTCTCAAAGACATGTTGATGTTTGTCCAAATCCTTTTATGAGTCGGAATGGAATTTGGTGTGATGTTGCCCATGTTGTCCATATAGCATAGCATGGAAGTGAGCAATAATTCTAGAGTGACCTTTCTACAATAATTTTTCCATTCAATGAGAACTTATGATTTCAGGGGAGCATGCCTAGAGCATTTAAACAATGTGAGTACGAGTCTTGAGCAATGTTACCAACATCGGCCGATTTATCGTCGATGTCCGATAAATCGCGATTTTTTCGCCCAGTAGAAATTTAACCAAAAAATCGCCAAAAAAATCGCCCCCGATTTTTTCTGAAATATCGCCAATTTTTTCTCGAGAAATCACGAGTCAATGGAAAAAAGCGGTTGCACAGACAGAACCGGAAAAAGATTCCTTTAAGTTGGTTTTCTTCATTTTTTGTGCTCATTTTGACTCTAACAGTCCACTGAGAGGTGAGCTAAGGGTCTAAGAGGGCAAGTGAAGGGAGTTTCAAGAGACCAACAATGAATTTAGGCAACATTTTCTTTGCCATCAAGCATCAAATTGAAGATTGGATCTTGCCATTTGGGGTTTTTTTCCACCATTATCACAGCTGAAGGTAAGTAAAAAATTTGCCCATCATTTCTCATTTTTCCAAGAGGGATTCTTGTTGATTTACATTGCGATGTAGTTCTCCATCTTCAAAAACGATTTTTATAGGGTTTTAAGCATTTTTTTCAATTGTTATGTATTTTGTTGCTTGCATGCCAAAAAACGTTTTGGCAATTATTTTCTTGTCCTAGATTCCTTATAAATCCTCATAAAAATGTCTATTTATTTTGCCTCATCAAATTAATGTTTGAATGCTCAATATTTCTTGGAATTCTTCTTGTGTTTTACATTTTCATTAATCACATATGCTAAAAAAACGTTTTTTTTCTTGCCTTAGGTTCAAACTTCAAGTTCAAAGTATCAAGATTCAAGCTTCATTTTGTCCATAATAACTCCATATACAAGATGCCAAAGGCTTTGGATCCATTTTGGGAGTGGGGATCACCTGTTGACCCACTCAATCGACAAATTCTCACTTGCAATCTATGTGGGAAAAGATTGTCAGGTGGGATAAGTAGGCTGAAATACCACCTTGCACAAATAGCAGGGCATGATGTGGGTGCTTGCAAAGAAACAACTACGAAAATCATTGCTAAGGCCACACAAGCGATTGAGGGCACTGGGCTAAGGAAACAATACAGGGAGGCTGTGAGGAATCAAATTGCTTCAAGATCCAGGTCCGCAGCAGGAGTAGGGGCTAGTGGGACAAGCCCAGATACCGATACCCACCCCACACAGCAGTCCATATCGCCTGGTGGACAACCTTCTATAAGGTCCATGGTGAAAGTAAAGGAAAAAGAAAACGCACACAAACTTATTGGTCGATGCTTGTTATGGAGTGCTATTCCATTTAACTTTGCAAAGAACCCATTTTATGTGTCCATGTTTGAGGCGACTGCTATAGTTGGAGCGGGGTTTAAGCCCCCTAGTTATGAGGAGTTGAGAGGGCCCATCCTTCAGGATGAAAAGGCTAATTGCACTCACAGATTGGAGGAGCTTCAAAGATCATGGGATTTAACAGGATGCAGTGTGATGTCGAATGGTTGGACCGATATGAGGGGTAGGACACTTCTCAACTTCTTGGTTCATTGCCCCAGGGGGACTATGTTCATGAGATCTGTGGATGCATCTGCACATGTCAAAGATGCGGCTTTACTATGTGGCTTGTTGGATGAGTTCATCTAAGAGATTGGGCCGCAACATGTTGTCCAAGTGATAACGGACAACGCTGCGAACTATGTGGCTGGTGGTAGGCTGCTCATGGTCAGGTATCCTACACTATTCTGGACTCCTTGTGCCGCCCATTGCCTTGATTTAATCTTAGAGGATTTAGGCAAGATTGATTGGATCAAGGATACTATTGATTCAGCACGGAGCATCACAAAGGTAATATATAACCATGCAACAGTGCTTAGCTTGATGAGAAAGTTCACAGGTGACAAAGAGTTGGTGCGTCCTACCATAACACGCTTTGCCACTAGCTTTATTTCTCTTCAATCACTCTTGAATTCTATGTGGGACTTGCAGGCGATGTTCTTTTCACCAGAGTGGTGTGCTTTATCATTTAGCACTAGACAAAAGGGGCAAGCCACATTCAGGCTAGTTGCATATGATGAGAGTTTTTGGGGTGCGGTGAAGGAAGTGTGGACCATCACCGAACCTTTGGTAAGGGTTCTCTACTTGGTTGATGTAGAGAAGCCCGCAATGGGATACCTATATGAGGCCATGGTTAGGGCCAAAGAATCCATCCGTGCTTATTACGAGGACAAGGGAGATCAAGGGCAGGAGAGACGACATACGATATGCACGATGGAACCACACACTCCATCGCCCCATTCATGCTACAGGGCTATACCTCAACCCTTCGTTTGCTTACTCATATGGCTTTAGATTTGATGGAGAGGTTATGTCTGGATTCTATGAGTGTCCAGAGGATAGTACCTGATGCAACTGAGCGTACACAGCTTTCCCAAGAGTTGGAAATGTATAAGAGAGCCACAGGATTATTTGGGTTTGATATAGCAATAAATGACAGGACCAACCTGATCCCAAGTAAGCTTCACCTAGTTTCAAACTTTCAACTTTAAAGTTTAAATTTAAAATTTCATTTTCTCTTTCTAATTCTTTGTTTTAAATTTTATTTTTCGCTTCTCATGTTTATTTTATTCATAATTTCATTGTAGATACTTGGTGGGAGAACTATGGTGGTTCTGTACCTGTTCTACAAAGGCTTCCCATTCAAGTGCTCAGCCGGACATGTAGCTCTTCTGGTTGCGAGCGCAACTGGAGTGTATTTGGAAAAGTACACTCCAAAAAGCGCAACAGGTTAGAGAATTTCAAATTTTCAAATTCATTATATAATATAAATTATTAAATTCTAATTTATAGATTTATGCCACTTTACCTTCTAATTTATGAATTATAATTTATAAATTATGAATTTAATATTTAATATTTATGATCCTCCTCCAAGTTGGATACTCAGCGCCTTAATGATTTGGTCTACGTCCACTACAATCTCAGGTTGTGGGTGAATAGTATCAGAGAAAAGTTGATGCGAAGGCCATTTCATTGGATGAGATTGACACCACTGTTGCATGGAGGGCAGAGTGTGAGGAGCCTATTATGGAAGTAGCCCCTGATTGGCTAGAGGATGATCATGCTACTGATAGTGATCATGGTGAGACTCATACAGTCTCAGAGGATTTTGATCAGCATGTACCAGTTCCAAAAGAGTTTCACACCGATTCTGGGAGTGTGCCACAGTCAGAGCTAGAGGGAGATAGACCCGGTGGTAGCACAAGCACCAGTACTAGTAGAGGAGCAGGACTAACTCCTCGACCTTCTCATTCTTCAGGACATCACTTTTGGCCACCTTCTCCAGTTTCTAGAGGACGTCATTTTGCAGGGTCTTCTTCTAGAGGACGTCAAAGTCCAGTACGAGGCCCACAAGCCTCAAGGGCACCGACTTCTAGTTCTAGAGGAAAGGCCATTTCCACAACGATTACCTTTTCCCGTCAAAGGCGTAGAGGGAATCGATAGTTTATTTACTTTATTTCATTGTAGATGACTCGTGAGTCATGATGATGATCATGAGATACATTTGTTATATTTTTTATGACTCAGGATTCAAGGACATGATCCATTTTTATGTGTGATGTATCTCTAGACATCTTATATATCTTATATATCGGTTTTCTTTTCATATTCATGTAGCAATGTGTTTATTTGATGTTATTGTTGCTTTAGATGTTTAAAAAATTGAAAAAAAATGAATATTTTTCTATTTTTTAAGTTTGTCGATGTTTTGCCGAGATATCCCGAAATGATGTTTCCTGGACCCTGCTGATTTTTTCACCGCACCGATGTTTGCAACACTGGTCTTGAGTAATGCTCAAATATAATCCTTGAAGTCCATGGTAACTAGCCCCAATGTGCATAACCATTTTGCTCCTAAAGGCTAAAACTATATCACAACCACCCATACCTATGGCCAACATATGAGTTTCGACATAATCACCAAATTGGAGCCTCACATTTTCACAATACCCCCAAGTTTCATCATCCCACCATTGGCTATCATAATTTGGAAGTTGGGCATCGAGTGGAATCTAAACATTGTTAAGATTTTTAATGGTTATACACTAAGTAACAGGACACTTCCAAATAGCGCCCGTGCCCCGTATTCCACGTGTCAGACACAACACTTTCCCTAATGCGTGTCCTACACTAAATTTTCGTGTCCCGAAATCTGGAAACTTTCCAGCACATGTCAATCACATGCCAGGAACGTGTCTTGATTTCTAGACACGTGTCCTGTCAAAAAGGGTATAGACGAGGAGGAGGATAGAAGAAAGAGCTACAACAATAATGCTAATTTTGACATGGAGGAACTGGAGGACGATTGACAGTACCATTAATGAGCTATGATATTCTTCCCTGTGGTTATTTAGTATTTTCATTTTGTATCTAGTAGTACTGTAGATACTAGACTTAGTACTAAGTAGTATCTACTCTATTATGTATTTGCCAGTGGCATTCTCTCGATATCTACGTAATATATTTTGATTTTTGTGGTTTAATAAAAAATATCAAGTATGTAGTTTATGGTTCAAAGTTCATGATTCATAATAATTTTGTTATTGATTCATCATTGTCAAATTTCAATTAAATGATATTATGATTGATCTACATTGTATATACTTCTAGTTTTTTTTTAAATGTAGATCGTTATGTATTTTTTTAATATATATATATATAATTTTTTAATATACATATAAAGCGTGTCCCCCGTATCCTATTTTCAGGGTCGTCGTGTCTTGTGTCGAATACTCGTATTTCCATGTCCTCTGTGTCCCGTGTCCTCGTGTCATGTGACTTAGGTAATACAAGATCTAAAAACATTTATCATCATAGCATCATAACCATAAGCAAAGGGTCACTGAAAGAAAGACAAGTGCAGCAACACAAGAGAACGCAAAGATTTTCCTCAAGAAAACCCCGCAAAACTTCCTCAATATAGAATTCAACCAAGTATAGTGTAAAACCCCAGCAACAAGAATAGTTGCTCATCTTCCACAGTAGTCTCTTTCTCTCTCTCTCTCTCTAGCGCAATACTTGATTCTAGGATGTGCGAGGATGAGAGAGGCACCTCACCTATTTATATTCATTAGGTGAGTGCCTCAACTAACTAACTAAGTCAATCGGGTTCCCTAATTAGGGCCAACCTACCTTGGGAGACTCAAAATACATTTTATATATTATTTTTGTGGGAACTATTGCCCCAACTTACAACGTAGGGTTTACCTCGTGACTTTTACATGACCAATTGCATCAAGGACATCCCTGAATGGAGGAATAACATATCCGAAGGAGAATACAACAAAAGTAGAATAGAATATCTTCCGAAGTTACAATACTTTAACAAACATAACAGTGGAGTTCTTCAGCCACTTGTCAACAAATAAAATTGTAGGTGTTGCCACTGACTACCATTTTGTGGTGCTTGAAATAACCCAAAAGTTTCAAGGTTTGTGGGGACAAAATACTAGAGAAAGCATGAAAAGAGATGAGTGGTTCTTCTTGATGAACTCCAGTTTCCAGTTCTTGCATGGAAGAAGTTTGGTCAATAGCCCTCCAACTTATAGGTATTATCTTCTCTAATGATGTTTTCGTAATGGGCAGTAGTCACATCAATATGAAATAACATATATTATTTGCATTTATGATATGAATCATACTTTTAATCGAAATTATAACAAAGTCCCCATCTTTGTCGGTCTACTATTTCTACTAGAGACAACCTTTGTACTGAGCTTCTTCTTCCTGTTTATCTCCTTCATGGAGCTTTTCTTCATGTGCTTTCGTAGCTTTTTCTTCTCTAATTCAACCTTAGAGTCTTCATCTACCATGTCTATAGATACTTTAAATATTTTACCTGAAAGGACTTGTTCATGTGCCCCCCTTAACAAAGTCCCCATCTTTGTTGGTCTACTATTTCTACTAGAGACAACCTTTGTACTTAGCTTCTTCTACCTGTTTATCTCCTTCATGGAGCTTTTCTTCATGTGCTTTCGTAGCTTTTTCTTCTCTAATTCAACCTTAGACTCCTCATCTACCACATCTATAGATACTTTAAATATTTTACCTGAAAGGACTTATTCATGTGCCCCCCTTTGGGCCCTTTTTGTTCAAGAGGAGAAATATCGTGTAATATAATATATTTTTTTTATACCAAAGCATCAAGAACTTATTTTGCACAATAACATTAACTATACCAACAAATTCTATCCACATCTATCCCAAAACAACATCCACACTATTCATATTGATAGCATAAAAAACTAAATGCAACAAATGTTTTTTCTAAGTAATCTTCAAATATTTAAAAATGTGAATATTTTCATCTTCAACATGTGTGCTTTGAATATGTTTTATTGGTACTTGCTACTTTTTAGCCAAAATGGCATTGATGAGATTATACTTGCTACTAGGGTTTATAGAAATAATTAACATTTTCTTGTTGATACATCCATAAACCTATAAGTGTAATGTCCCTTTTTTGGAATTTTTGGAGAAATGCACAAATTGGGCAAATTTGGGCTTAACTAGTCATGACTCTAGAGGGTTCCAACTTTAACCAAATGGTCTCGAATTTGAAAGGCAATGGTATGGTGAGCCTTAAAACATACCAAGGTGGTTTATGGACACTTTGTATCTGACTTTAGACCTCTGCAACCTTGTTTGGGGTTGATGACAAAAAGTTCAAAATTACTAGGAAATTTTGATGAAATACCCCCTAAGGTGTAAGCCAACTGGGCTTCCCATTTCATGTACGAACCTCCCAAATTTGTAAGAAGAGTATTGGGATTGATCTAATACCTCATGGACTTTCATTACACATGGTTATTAGTTCTGCAAACTGGTTATAAGGTTCCACATTCATTTGATAACTTTCAGTGAAATTGCTTATGGGGAAATTGCATAAATAGCTCGATTTTGACATATGAAAGGTAGACTTAAAGGCTCAGATAAGGATGCGACATATAGAGACCATATACAGCATAAAAATTTATTCCCCAACAGTATTAAACACCATAGAAATCCCCTCATCCAAGTCTTGTATACAACTCATTCAGTATGGGAGTCAAATACATGAAAACTAGTGAATTAGTAGCATGGAATTGCAAAAGTTTCACATATGGATTTCGACCCACAGAGCATAGGGACAAGAAATTACAAAGTAACACATCATATATTTCTTTCACAACATCATCCAACTCATAGAATATCCCTCATACAAATCTGGTATAAAACTACTTCAAGATTGAAGCCAAAATCCATGAAAACTAGTGATACAATGGCATGAGAATGCAAGCTTTTCACACAAGAGTTACTTGGATTTCGAGATGAATAGCATATGGGCATAAAAGTACAATCTTACATAATATATGGCTTCCCCAACATCATAAAACTCACATAAAAGTCCTCATACAAATCTGATATAAAACCAATTCAAAATTGAAGCCAAATCATCGAAAACTAGTTATTCAAGAGCATGGGGAATGCAAGCCTTTCATACATGTATTTTTGACATTTCAACTTACAGAGCATATGGAGATGAGATTACATAGCCATACATAACATACCCAATCTTGGGAATCAAATATCCTCAGCAGAGTGCAAGCACCACTCCAACAAGTGCGCCATCAACATGAGAGTGTGGGGGAATGGAGAAGAAGGAATGAGAGAATAGGGAGATAAATGAGAATTCGACTGTATGGACCTCCAACATGCAACTAAAACTCCTTCATTGAGCTCCAATGAGAGGTGTGAATGACATGTCCATCAACCAACTTGGAAAGGAATCCAACTCCATCGAAATTGGTTCACAAGCAGGGAGAGTGAACACTCACCGTGCAATGGACAAACAAAAGCTCTCCAAAATGCCAAAGGCCAATTAACAAATGATCAAAAGCTATTATCCTTCCTCATGAAATCATTTTATTAACTTAATGAGGCCTCCTAAGGTCTAATTTCCCTCCATGAGCTTCCTCCAACTCATCTTAGTGGTGTAGTAACTCTCATGACACTTGTCTTCCTCTTCATGCTCCAATTCTTTCCCCAATTCGAATGGCTTCCTGTAATGTCCTCTTTTGCCTAGGCATTGAGGACCAACCCGCTAACTTACGTGATTCCTGTGGGTTCGAGCGGGTACTGACAGTCAGGGAATCAGTTGAAGACTGATGCCATCTACAGAAGATCTAGGGCATCAATATTATATCACCATTGGGTCGAAGAGGGCCACCAGAGCCAAAGGCCACCTGCATGCATGACAGTTGAACATTATTTAATGATGCATGCACCCGATTAAGTCTCCATGCGCATGCATGCAAGTCAACTGCAAATTAGAAGTTAAACTGACCTAATTAGGTCAAAAGTTAGGGTTTTCGCAGTTGAAAGTTATAAAAGAAAGATAAAGTGAATGGAGAAGATACTTATGTGATAACTGATTTGTGGAGTCGAATTGGAGAGCTCGGCGAGCTAAGTTGGGGTTGAGCGCATGCTCAGCTAACTGGTGTATTTCGGTAGTGAAAACTATCTACCCTAGTTCATCATCAGGTTGGATCATACAGGTTCAGCACTAGTTCATCATCAGGTTACATTAGCAGTTATTCCGGGAGGTTGATTATTCATCCAGTCAGAGGGTTTCATCGTCACACCATGTCACCGTGATCAGAGACAAAGCAAGCACATCATTCGGGCTCTAGCAGCAGCTTATCTATTTGAGCTATATACGGGTATGTACATGCATTGATTTCTCCTATTTTATAGCATCGCCGTATTTTTTTAGGGCACATATTTGCATGCAACTGCATGCATGCAAAGTTCGAGGTTTGCTTTCCTATTATATCAGTTTGGGATATTATAGTGGTATCAGAGCTGGTTTTCCTGCCAGCCTAAGGGAAAAAATATTGATTGCATCAAGATCCTCATAGCAGATTGGGCACGAAGGGGATATCGTGGAAGGAATAGAAGGTTCATTTCTATTAGTTGATCCCCATGAAGATGTCCTCCCAGATTGTGTTGGGAAGTTGTGCAGTTTAAAGAGACTGGGCAGTGAGACAGGACGGGATACATCATCAGGTCTCCAAGCTCTGCCATTTCTACTTCGCCCAACTCTGTTTGGAATCAATATGGAGAGTCCTCATTTAGATTTAGGGCATCATCTACAGCCTCCCAATCATCCAAGCTTCCGTCCTCATCCTCACTTATAAAGCCTGAGCGACTGCTGCTGCTGCTACCAGGTCTCTGTTTCCTTTGAATATTGGTTTCCATTGTTGGTGCATCCGGTGGACTATTGACGGCAAAGTCGTTATCACTTTCATGTAAACAAGATCCTTCAATATCTTCTCCAGTTGATGATTTTGAACTTCGGGAATCCATTTCGGAGCACATGGTTGATTCCGCATGATTGAAGCCAACCTTAATCAAATCATTCAACAGACCTAGATCTCTGTTATGTTGTGCAGGACCCTTGTTTTTACCTTGGGATAACCACTGCTCTTGTCTAGCATCCAGCTTAAGCTACTTCAATTTTGCACTCCTGTTGAGCGTTTAAATACTTCCGACATACTGCAAAACGGATTTGAGATTGTCGCTAAACCCTGTATTACTAACATAGTTGTTGGGACTGGACCCTTCGCTGACCAATTGATCGTCCGCTACAAGACTGACTGCAATCTACACATTGGCATTCTAATTTACGACTCTCTTTTCATCACGGAATCCCCTTCTGTCTGCAAATTCATCAGGATACTACTCTCTGCCTTGCGTCTTCCTGGAAGAGGAGACCGTAGACCTTCGCTGCTGCCTGCGTTTGCTGAAGAGTGTTGGAGAGCATCCTGAAGAGTGTTGGAGAGGTGAGTGTGCATAGAGGTGATTGGATCCTGCATGTCATGTCGCTGACTGTTGGACTGTGAAGAAAGCCAGTGAAGAAAGAGGATCCACTGCTGGAAGTGAAGACTAAGCACATGAAGAGGATCGTATATGGTGGAGAAGATCGGTGAGAACCCGCGCTAGAAGAGAATCACTGCTTGCTGCTCGTTGCTGGACTGGAGAGGACGGACTGTTCTGATTTGTTGATCGCTGCTGGACTAGAGAGCTGGACTAGAGAGGACGTACTGTTCTGATCTGCTGATTGGAGGATTTGCAGAGCGTGAAATCCCACTGTTGGGTGTGAAGAGAATTCGCGCATGTGGATAAAACAGGTTGTTGTTGCCTGTTAGTGTAAGATAGAGTCTGCAGCCACCGTTGACAAATTATAAATGAATCCAGGAGACCCATACAACATTACTCACAGGAGACATAGAGACAGAGAAGAAGAGTTAGAGGACATAGATTTGGGGAACAGAGAGTATCAGTTTGAAAAAGGCAAAGAAACAATGGCCGAGGATGATAAAATAGCTCTCAATAGTCTCATATCAGCCATAAAAGAACTCACCACTGGGCAAAAAGAAATGATGAGCACCTTCATGCAAATGGCTGAGAAGAATGGGCCCACCCCACATAGTCCCTTATTTCCCAACAGCGATAGGGTATCCACCAGCAGTAGTGGGGAGTACTTATATACTAACATGCAGAGCCATTCCCATATACACAAGCCATTCCGACCTACCATGCCTCAATTCTTACATAGTCCAACTGTAGTGCCTCTAGCACAAGCAGAACCAGAAGAACCCATGAGTGCCTATCTGAGAGAATATAGAGCTTTAGGAGAGGACTTCCATTCAGCCATGACCTTCACTGACATCTGCCACTTCTAAGTTGCAGGAAACTCCGTCGAGAAGGGCATACTAGTACCGGAAACTCCCCGAAACGCGAGTATTGGTACGAAACGCCACCAGTTGTACCTTACGGAGTTTCCAGATTTGGAAACGCCGTACGGTACGGCTGGTGGAGTTTCGAGTACTTTCAGTGCTGTACAACGCATTTCCAATTTTTTTTTTCGATTGTTGGGTTCAAAAAACAGTGTTTTTTCTTAAAATTAATTTTTATTTTACCTAATTAACACCTAGAAACATCTAAAACCCTATTCTAAAATCTTTATAAGCACATGTTTGTCATAAACTATTCATAATGTTTTGAGAAGCGCGTCCTTCAAAAGTGACTGAGCAGTGAGATTCCATCAAAAAATAAATTGTTTGTGTCTTTTTCTTGCAGCCGTACAGCAGGGGCAGCCATTGACAAGTTATAAGCAAAGTCCAAACTCTGTTATTAAAATATTGCCCATGTTTTGATCACAGCGTCCTTTGATCAACGTTTTGATTAAAATAATGATTAACGTTTTGTTTTTTTTGTTTGTGCAACATCTTTTTCTTATAAAGGCTAAGTTTGTGCAGCACATAAAGCTTCAAGTATAAACTTATAAAGGCTAATTTTGGATGTAAAGCCTCATCTATAAAGGCTAATTTTGGCTGTAAATCCTCATCTGATAAAGGATCAGTTAATAAATATGTGATTTTCTTCTCAATTATTGTTTATTTGTCTCATTCTTATTTTTTTACAAAACAATTAAGTATTTTCAAATAATATATATATATACAACGTTTCCCCCTGCGTACCCATTTTTGGGGGGTCACATTTCTAGGCATCCCCGTTTCGGAAACTCGGAAACTTTTCCACGTTTCGTGCAACTTAGTGCCACTTTAAAAGTAAGAACAAACCCAAAGCTTACAATAGGCCATTTACCCAGAACTATGAGTTACAGCGCACCGTAAGGAAACTGACTATCCCTACCTTTGAGGGCACTCGGGGTGGCCTAGCCAGGAATTGGGTACAGAAGTTGGATACATACTTCCAGCTCAACCCCATGATTGAGACAGATGCCATTAAATTGGCTACTTTGCATTTGAACGAAGAAGCACATGAGTGGTGGTATCACGGGTTAGTGACACTAGGTCACAACACCATCACGTCATACCCAGATTTTACACAGAGGCTCATTGAGCGGTTTGATTGAAAGGATCTTGAGGTACACTTTAGAGAGCTGGCACAGCTCAAGCAAACAGGTAGTGCAGATGCATTTATTTCACAGAGTTTCAGAGGATAGCAGTCATGGTGACAGATATATCAGAGAGCAGGTTGATTATGTTGTTCACTGAGGCTCTCACTGAACCCTTACGGGGATGGGTTAAGTCTTATAGGCCCACCACCCTAGCAGATGCCATCAGACGGACTAGAGATTTACAGGATGCAGTACCCAAGGTTAGACTTCCTCCGAAAACCAATTTCCCTATTGAAGATGAAGAGAGGAAACCCGTCCAGAAAGAAGGGCCCAAGAAAGAATGGATGGACAATAACACCCAACAGGACCTTAGACGAAAAAAGTTATGTTTCACTTACCAAGAACCATGGGTACCAGGTCACAGATGTTTAGGGAAGGGAAAGGCTTACTACATAGAGGCCTATTCTTACAATGGGGAGGATGATGATTATCCGAATCGAGAGCAGAGAGAGACACCAGAGACAGTTAGGGAGTTGCCGCCCTCAGGAGCTACCATTGCTACCATGACAGGGGTTCCTAGATTCCACACTATCCGAATCAGAGGTACCGTACAGGGCCACAGAGTGGGAGTGCTGATAGATGGTGGGGCATCCCACAACTTTATTGATGCTGCATGGGTTAAAAATAGAGACATTCAAACTGAGAGTTTTGATGGGTTTCCGGTAGCTGCAACAAGTCACACCATGGAGTGTAGTCAGAGGATTCCTCAATTAACAGCAACACTTGGGAATTATACAGTGAGGGAGACATTCTATGTGGTGGATGTACCTGACATGAAGGTGGTATTAGGAGTTCAGTGGATGTATTCCTTAGGTAAGTATTCCACAAACTACCAGACCATGGAGATGGAGTTCGCAAGAGCCGAGGGACAGAAGGTAGTATTGAGAGGGATGAATACCTATCCTCCCACGCCAGTGACATCACACAAGATGGAGGCAGTACTCTGACAGGGAGATATTGAGGGAGCAGCAAAGTGTTTTGTTACCTTCAGGAAACCACCAGATAAGGCCACACAACACCAGCAGTATTCGGAGACCGTCCAGCAGCTCGACCTCCAGATAGGGGATTTGAGAGCTGCCCCCCCCCCCCGCCCTGATGATGAGGGGCAATTGATTCTGATTCCGGAGTGCATCCTAGAGGTGCGAGAGCGTCTGAGGAACAAAATCATCAAAGACTACTTGGTTCAACGGAAAGATCTGCCTATAAAGGAGGCCACTTGGGAGACAGAACAGGTATTACAGCACCCAGCTTTATAGTTGATTGAGGACAAGCAAATTCAAGCAGGGAAGACTGTAATGTCCTCTTTTGCCTACGCATTGAGGACCAACCCGCTAACCTATGTGATTCCTGTGGGTTCGAGCGGGTACTGACAGCAAGGGAATCAACTGAAGACTGATGCCATCTATAGAAGATCTAGGGCATCAATATTATATCACCATTGGGTCGAAGAGGGCCACCAGAGCCAAAGGCCACCTGCATGCATGACAGTTGAACATTATTTAATGATGCATGCACCCGATTAAGTCTCCATGCACATGCATGCAAGTCAACTGCAAATTAGAAGTTAAACTGACCTAATTAGGTCAAAAGTTAGGGTTTTCGCAGTTAAAAGTTATAAAAGAAAGATAAAGTGAATGGAGAAGATACTTATGTGATAATTGATTTGTGGAGTCGAATTGGAGAGCTCGGCGAGCTAAGTTGGGGTTGAGCGCATGCTCAGCTAACTGGTGTATTTCGGCAGTGAAAACTATCTGTCCTAGTTCATCATCAGGTTGGATCATACAGGTTCAGCACTAGTTCATCATCGGGTTACATTAGCAGTTATTCCGGGAGGTTGATTATTCATCCAGCCAGAGGTTTCATCATCACACCGTGTCATCGTGATCAGAGACAAAGCAAGCACATCATCCGAGCTGCAACAGCAGCTTATTTATTTGAGATATATACAGGTATGTACATGCATTGATTTCTCCTATTTTATAGCATCGTCTTATTTTTCTAGGGCACATATTTGCATGCAACTGCATGCATGCAAAGTTCGGGGTTTGCTTTCCTATTATATCAGTTTGGGATATTACACTTCCTATAACTCCCAAATTCGACCTCTTAGTGGCTATTTTTATCTTTGTCATGTCAGATTTGTCATATGTCAACAATCAGGTCTGAATTTGTCATATTGGTCATAGAATCTTTCATCATTTGTTGTCATAGAGTGCATGGAATCTCCTTCCAAGTGGCACACATTGTCTTCTAGTCTCTTCCTCTTCCATGGGAGTTACTCTCCTTTACTAATTCAAATTCCTTGGCTCATTATATTATATTTGACACCACATCACCATCAAATAACGTTACATTACCCATGTGTTCGAATTTGGATGAATATCATGCCAAGTGTGCGGGGAATCTAGTCACCCAAAGGTTCCGCAAGCTTCCCAGTGTCTTCATGAACCCACACAACCTTATTTTCTTAGCATTTATCATTTATGTGACCCATTTAAATGTGAATATGGTAAACTAAATTCTTTCTAGGTCCAATAGCCCCTTATTACAAAATTTATGTCTTCATCTCAACCTAGGGAACTAGTAGGTTGGTGAAACATTATTTGCAAATAGTCTTAATAGGAAATTATTTAATTGGAGACATGACAGTCCTCCCCACTCAAGATTTCTTTTCCTCAAGCAATGCCAAGTTTGTATGCTGCAAAATTTGTTCATATTCCCAAGTGGCATCCTCATTTGGTACTCCTTCCTTTGCACCAAGTGCTCTCTTATGGTTCTGCTCATTAATTTTCTTTAGCTGCAATTTGAGTTGTGGCACTCACGTACTGCAATTTTGTGTTCCCAAAAGTAAAGAGATGTGGATTGTGCATAATGATATATCCTGTAACACCACCACTAACACTTGAAGGATAAATTAAATCCATAAAAACCAAAGTCGCATAAATAATATTTACCTCCATATTTTGGAAACCTTTTCTGAACTTTCACCCCTTTTTGCTTTTGTATAATTCTTTCAAGTACTGAGTTACCAAACTTTGAGTTTCTTAAGATTCCAAGAAAATATCAGAGAGGAACCACCATGTTGCACTACTCTTATTACAATCATCTTCTCAAGTGGTGACTAAATCTCCAGTGTTGCTTGTTTCCCTCACAATTGAAACAAATGAGACCAAAAATTATCCCAGGGTCCCATATGATCCTGATACATGCATGGGGTGAAATGTCTATGATCAAATGCCATGAACACCAAGCATGTGAAAATTGAATCCATCTTTCAAAAGGTCTCCCACATAGGAAACCGGAACACTGCTCTGCAAAGATGAACTCAAACAACTGAAGGTTGGTTTGCTTTCTCAAACCAACAATCGAACTGCTACTCCAAGTGAGATGAAACCAAGTAATTCCAGGATCCCATTGCTTGTATTGCACCCTTCCAAACATCATGAGTAGAAAATATAGATCATGAAAGTACATAACAACATCATACAAATGTAGATCAAGAAGGTACATCATTAAAGAATCATGAAAGTGCTTGTACATCCAAGTAAGTAGATCATCATATGGCCCATATACACAAGCATCAAGTATTATATCATATATGCCCCAATGACATAGGTGAGGATCCCATGTCCCATAATGCTGCTCCAAAAAAATATAATGTACATCAAGATAATCAACCATGTGTTCTTTCATCCAAGAAGTGAATGAAGAACCTCCACCAAAATCTAAACCAAATAAGGAGCAAACAAGACATGAAGACTTCAAGTGGCTCAAAGAACTCCCATCAATGCACCCATGAATATGTATATCATCATGATGAAACAAAGGTTGGTGTTGCAAATGTAAATAAGAATGTGCTCTAGTCATGTCATCGTTAAAAGGAGAGATAGCAGTTTCATACTCCTCATGTGGCACCATCAAAAAGAAACCCTTCACCCATACTTCATTAGGATGAATGCTGCAAAATTTGGAAGTGTTGGATGTAGGAGAAAGAGACAACTCACCCAAATGTTCAGAAAGTGCAAAATTTTCATCATGTGAAGGATCCATAGGGGTAGGAACATGCACCTCCCTCAAAAATGAAAAACTTTCCTGATATGTTTGTTCTAAGGTAGTGAAATCATGCACTTCTTCAAAAAGTGTGTAACCATTCTCAAGATGCAACTCAAGTTCCTCTTCCACCACAACAAGTGATTGGCTCTCATCAAGCTCATCTTCAAACACATCAGGAACCTACAATTTTCCATGCTTCTCATGATCCCTCGTGTCATGAGAATCCTCCAAGCCATCTACCATATGACAGTCTGTAACATAGGCAGAAGAACAAGTATCTTGCAACCTTTTAAGAAGTTGCTCATTTTGAGTTTTGAGATTATGAATATCCTCTTTATTATTCAAGTATTCTTCATGTAAACATTCATTAAGCTCAACCAAATTATTTCTATCAAAAATCAAAGACATGAAATTCAAATTACCTTCAATGTTGCACATAGCTCTTTGAATCTTCTCGATGTCTTCAAGGAAGGATGCATCCTCCAATGAATAAACTTCCCAACAAGACTTTCACACCAATGCTTTAGTGTCATTGAGTATGGTAAGGGCCTCATGGATATTCATTTCAATGAAGGATAGTTCATGGGAGTGAACCTTCTCTTCTTCTTTCTTCTTAATCTGATCAACTTCTTGAAGCTCAAGTGGCGATGGCAAAGTTGACCTTGGTTCTTCATTAGCTGCTACAAGGTCTTCATCTTTATGCTCAAGAGAAATTTGGCTTGCAGCAACATTGTCAAATTTGATCTCTATGTCAACAACATAGAGTTGTGAGCACCCATCACTAGGTACTCCTTCACAGTTCCAACATCCATCAGTAGATGCCCTTTGGTCCATGTCCACAGTAGAATGTGCCTCGGAATGATATTCAATAGTTTCAAGGTACTCTTGTTCATTCTCATGTGATGTTTCCTCATATTTTTCAAAGTCGCTTGGGAGTGAATTTCGATCCTCTTGATGTAATACTTTTTCTACTACACAACCCACAGAACTTGGTGACTCCTTGGTCTCCTCCATACTTGTGGATTGTTGATTGTTCTTTAATGAGTTCAAATATGCCTTGTTGTGTCTAAATTCATGCAACCAATCATCAAAGTCTTCAAAAATAATTGCCTTATGTGTCTCTCCATGATGGAAACTACTACTACCCCATGTTGCCAACTTACCCCTAAGTTGGCTAGCCATCAATTCGAACCCTTGCATAAGTTGCTTGGTCGTATCATTAAAAGATGACTTAATGAATTTCTTAAATTCATCTCCATCATCCATAACTTCAATAGGTTCCAAGACCATGCTCTGACACCACTGAAATGTCCCCTTTTTGGAATTTTTGGAGAAATGCATAAATTGGGCAAATTCGGGCTTAACTAGTCATGACTCTAGAGGGTTCCAACTTTAACCAAATGGTCCCAAATTTGAAAGGCAATGGTATGGTGAGCCTTAAAACATACGAAGGTGGTTTATGAACACTTTGTATCTAACTTTAGAACTCTGCAACCTTGTTTGGGGCTGATGAGAAAAAGGCCAAAATTACTAGGAAATTGTGATGAAATCACCCATAGGGTGTAGGCCAACATGGCTTCCCAACTCATGCACAAACCTCCCAAATTTGTAAGAAGAGTATGGGTACTGATATAATAGCTCATGGACTTTCATTACACATGGTTATTAGTTATGCAAACTGGTTATAAGGTTCCACATTAATTTGATAACTTTCAGCGAACTTGCTTATGGGGAAATTGCATAACTAGCTCGATTTTGACATATGAAAGGTAGAGTCAAAGGCTCAAATAAGGATATGACATATAGAGACCATATACAACATAAAAATTTCTGCCCCAACAGTATTAAACACCATAGAAATCCCCTCATACAAGTCTTGTATACAACTCATTCAGTATGGGAGTCAAAGACATGAAAACTAGTGAATTAGTAGCATGGAATTGCAAGGGTTTCACATATGGATTTCTTGGATTTTGACCCACAGAGCATAGGGACATGAAATTACTGAGTAACACATGATATATTTCTGTCACAACATCATCCAACTCATAGAATATCTCTCATACAAATCTGGTATAAAACTACTTCAAGATTGAAGCTAAAATCCATGAAAACTAGTGTTACAATGGCATGAGAATGCAAGCTTTTCACTCAAGAGTTTCATGGATTTCAAGCTGAATAGCATATGGGCATGAAAGTACAGAGTCTTACATAATATATGGCTTCCCCAAAATCATAAAACTCATATAAAATTCCTCATACAAATATGATATAAAACTACTTCAAGATTGAAGCCAAATCCATGAAAACTAGTTATTCAAGAGCATGGGGAATGCAAGCCTTTCATACATGTATTTCTGATATTTCGACTTACAGAGCATATGGAGATGAGATTACAGAGCCATACATAATATACCCAAGCTTGGGAATCAAATATCCTCAACAAAGTGCAAGCACCACTCCAACAAGTGCGCCATCAACATGAGAGTGTGGGGGAATGGAGAAGAAGGAATGAGAGAATAGTGAGATAGATGAGAATTCCACTGTAAGGGCCTTCAACATGCAACTATAACTCCTTCATTAAGCTCTAATGAGAGGTCTGAATGGCATCTCCATCAACCAACTTGGAAAGGAATCCAACTCCCTCGAAATTGGCAAACAAGGAGAGTGAACACTCATCGTGCAATGGACAAGCAAAAGCTCTCCAAAATGCCAAAGGCCAATTAACAAATGATCAAAACCTATTATCCTTCCTCATGAAATCATTTTATTAACTTAATGAGGCCTCCTAAGGTCTAATTTCCCTCCATGAGCTTCCTCCAACTCATCTTAGTGGTGTAGTAACTCTCATGACACTTGTCTTCCTCTTCATGCTCCAATTCTTTCCCCAATTCGAATGGCTGCCTATAACTCCCAAATTCGACCCCTTGGTGGCTATTTTTATCTTTGTCATGTCAGATTTGTCATATGTCAACAATCAGGTCGAAATTTGTCATATTGGTCATAGAATCTTTCATCATTTCTTGTCATAGAGTGCATGGAATCTCCTTCTAAGTGGCACACATTGTCTTCTAGTCTCTTCCTCTTCCATGGGAGTTACTCTCCTTACTATTTCAAATTCCTTGGCTCATTATATTATATTTGACACCACATCACCATCCAATGACGTTACATTACCCATGTGTTCGAATTATGAATATCATGCCAAGTGTGCGAGGAATCTAGTCACCCAAAGGCTCCACAAACTTCCAAGTGTCTTCATGAACCCACGCCGACTTATTTTCTTACCATTTATCATTTATGTGACCCATTTAAATGTGAATACAGTAAACTAAAGTCCTTTTGGGTCTGATAGCCCCCAAATAGTTTTGGCGGACCATCCTCTCCTGGTGCTCCCCTCTCCCTTCCGACCTTGACCATGCTTCCATGTTTAACCACACCTCCAACCTATACCACATTCCCGGCCAGGCCAACATTCATGTTGATTCCCCCTCTTCCTCCTGCCACCACTTCACCATCAACGATGTCACCATAGCCATCTGGGCGATGAGCAGCAGCAAATCAGCAGATGAGGAAGGTTACCAAGCAAAGTTCTTTAAACATGGTCTCCGGGTTTTGGTTAGCTACTTGGCTGATCTCTTCAATCGCGTGGGGTGAGATGGATTCCCACCAATCTGGTCTCACCATATCATCTATCTGATTCACAAGTCAGGAGCCACTTTCGATCCCAACAACTATAGAACGATCATCGTTGGCTACACCTTCTCAAAGTTATATGCCATTGTTCTCCATATGAAACTTTCCAGTGATTTTGAACAGAGAAATCTTAGAGCTCGGGGTCAAGCAAGGTTCAAACCAGTACATCAAACTATTGATCACATTTTTACTCTCCAGGCCGTGATTGAGTAAGCGTGCCACTGGTCCTCGAAGGTCTACTGCTGGTTTGTACACTTCCAGAAAGCCTTTGACTCAGTTCCGAGAGAAGATTTATTGCATTGACTG